>CAXIPT010000003.1:1434100-1476800 GCA_964030475.1 Tethya wilhelma | reverse complement strand
CCCCCCCCCCCCCCCCCCACACACACACACACATCCCTACAGGCTACTAGTGTTGGTCGTGGTTGCTGGATATTCAGAGAGCAGAGCTTCGACATCATCAACAACCTCAAATCAATGACCCCCAAAAATGCTATTAAAAATCGATATCTGCTACGTATCCTTTTATACATTATTAAATAGTTGTAGATTATATTGCTCTTGCATATGATGAAACAAGTCAAGATTGGTTTACATGTAGGTTCCAAAAGCAAAGACCATATCTGTGTGAATTTGTGAACACTCATCATTTAAAAGAGCTCCTTTTTGATCTGTAGAATCTGATCTATATTTCCCAGTTGTTTTCCCTTGACTGTTGCCGTGGAAACCAGATGGTAAAGATGGGTGTGGCAAGTCTATATGCCTGAGTCAGGTGATCCACTGGTGTGCTAAATCAGGCTGGATGGTCATCCACATACCAAGTGGTTAGTCAATAGAGTACTATTCTATATTTAGCTAGCCTCGTCCCCAGGCCCTCTGCGTGCTACTAATTGTTGATTTATTGCGTTGACGATCCTTACCAGATGATTTTATTTAAGCACGAAAATGGTAAAGATCGTCGACTTAATAAATCAATAATAGCAGCACGCGCGCAGAAGGCCTGGGAACGAGGCTAATATTTAGCCTCAGTAGTCATAAAACCTGTGTATATATTAAATATGTAATAAGTCCACTTTTATGCTTTGTTCCTCTCTTTCTTTCTTTCTATCTGGTAGTTTTCTCCTGGACTCATTCGAGGGAAGATGTCCGTGCTTCATCGAAGCGTCCCAATTCTTTTGATCAACCCAACGAGGCCACTGTGTGGCTCAAGAACTTTAAAACTACAAATGCTTCTTTCATCAATAAAGTAAGACCTCATCTATGTAAATACTTTTTGTGACTGGATTACACATATGGTCTTTGACCTTTCAAAAATTTTTTTTTTTTCCTTAGCAAATTTATCCATGCAGTCATGCCATAATTAATGTTACTAGTTTAATGGACCAGCAAAAGTAATGGTATTTCCACACTTACTTATATGACAAACCTTTTGGTCCTGAGTGTTATACACAACTGCAAAGCTAAACTGATACATATTTGTCCATCCATGTGTGTGTGTGTAATTAATTCTCTCTCTCTCTCAGTTGAGTCTCTCCACCTCTCACTCATGGACCAAGAGAGACAGCTCTTCAAAAGGTGACCCTCTCTCTAAGGTCATTGAACAAGGTCTCCTCAAACCCAACATTGCCACTGATATAGTTGGAGTGCTACTGGAAGAGATTGTCACATCATCATACGTACGGTAGTACGTATAGTAGGAATGGGCCGCCTGTCCCATAGACACAATACAAAATGTTGGCCACCATAAAAATCTAGTCAAACAAAATTAAACCTTCAAAGTTGCTCAGAAGCTCTCACTGACAGATTACCAACTGCATGCATGGCCTAAAACTCACAAAAACTTTCTGCAGCACTCGTAAAGAGCGCTAGTGGGAAGCCACCATAGTGCCATTTTTGTTCTTCTACTTACTTCCTAACTGACTTACTTGAAAAGCATTTCCAGAGACCCAGAATGTGTTGAGCCAACTTTGACAGCACAAAGTAAGTTCTTTTCATGGGTACTACATTCCTTGACACTCGCTTTCATCATAAATAGGCCTAAACAAAAACTAGAAAGCTTTGAAACTTAGTGTATAAATTCACGTACTTCAATTCAGACATCTTTGTAGGTAGAGTTCAAAGGTCATCTATCCACGTGGCATTAATATGCGCATGCGCATTAGCCTCTTCAAGCATAATGTAGTGCATGTTTAGCTGCTACTCAAGCTTTTTGTACGGACTAACCAGTCTCTGATAGTCTACACACTCTAGTGTTGAAAAAAGTGAATGAACAAGTAGTAAAAATTTCAAAAAAAAAAGCAGTGTAGGAATGGGCAGTGCATTAAAAAGTATTGGAACAAGGCAGGGTCTCAATTCCGGCACATGACTACTTCATTTTTATGCCCAACTCTTGGCCAGCAGTCCAGTTTAAATACCTGTCTGTTATAGTTTACTCTATTGCTTTAGTAGCCAAGTGATTAGCGAGAAATTTGAACCAATGCAATGAATATTAAGCTACGGTACTATTATAGAGATCATCGCAACACAACACTGAAAATCCATATCAAGGATCAAGAATAAAAATGAAGTAGTCATGTGCCGAAATTGAGACCCTGCCTTGTTCCAATACTTTTTAATGCACTGCCCATTCCTACACTGCTTTTTTTTTTTGAAATTTTTACTATATAATAACAGGTTAGTCTATTGAGCTAGACCTTCTTCCTTTGTCATGCAACTACAGGGTCAGCTCTGAGAAGAATGTTTACTTGTTTGAGCTTATGTGTACTTGCACTAATGGTTGCATATACTATTACCTCTAAAAATTTCATTGTACATGTACAAATTCAAGAATGATATACATGGTTGAATCAATGACTTATCAATCAAGTTTTCTCTTAGATCCCTTTAAAACTGAATTTTGTGGTTCTTTGTAGATTGTATTCTCTAAATAATGACCATGCATGTATACATAGTTCAATTGCTGCACATACATGTATATCTAACCCTTTGTAGCTACAAGTTGCTGCTGGCAGTGGATGACTTCAATGGTTGTTTCAACCCCACCACACTGAGGACTAGCAAGACAGCAGAATGGGTGAGTGAGTAGTTACAACTATACTGAGAGCATTACCGTATAATCGGAAAATTTCGAGAGATAAAAATTTGCTCTTTTGAGCGAAATTTATGGAGAAAACATTTGTGGTGTCGTAACTGGTTCAGGTTTTTCATTGGAGAAATATAGGAAATTGTGTATGCATTTATTGTTCCTTATGTATGTGAAGCTTATCACAAACATACCCCCCACTTCATGCAGTTGCAAGCCAATCAGTTGAACTTGATCCATCACATCACAAGCCTGACTTCAGACAGAAAGGTAAAGAGAATGTGAAACAGTAGCTACTTTGAATTTCAGAAATCTACAGTCCTTTTTATTATATCTCTCTTTCTCTCTCTCTCACACACACACACTGTTATGGACCAGTTCCCAGGTGCTGTGGTGCTGGCTCTTTCCAAGAGTAAGATGTACAGACATCATGTTGAGTCTTGTGAGCCTCAACACCTCTTAGGACAAGAGGTAGGCATTGAGTAAAGGCAGGTTCACAATATCTGGTGCTGTGTCACATAATTCTACTTCACATTCGGCAATACAGTACAGATTTAGAAAAATCATCAAATGTATGTACATTTGGTACCTTTCGTTTCTGCATTTCTGTGTGCAAAGAATTTTTATGGTTAACTGATTGTGAACCCATGCACCTTAAGATAAATATAATATTATTAGTTTGATTATATCTGGGGTACTATATGATAGCTTGTAGTAAACAAGGATGAAGATTTTTCTGAGACTCTGTTCTATGTTCATGAGTCATTTGATTTTTGTGACAGTTTATTAACTAAATATCTCTGCAGGGCATGAGGTGTGTTGATGGGTATCAGTGGTGTGAGGTGCCTGGTTACCATAGAGACGAGATGAACAGTTGTGTGGACTACTATGTGATGGAGAAATGGTTCAACAAAAGTCAGTACACATTTTTTGTTTGGATGCTTTTCATTGCATAATAAATGTATTGTTTTACTACACATACAGCATTCAATACAGATATAGCTAAAGAGTTGTGGCATCTCACCTCTGGAAA
The DNA here is from genome assembly GCA_964030475.1 of Tethya wilhelma. NCBI lineage: Eukaryota > Metazoa > Porifera > Demospongiae > Tethyida > Tethyidae > Tethya > Tethya wilhelma. Next base: position 1,473,048 of record CAXIPT010000003.1, on the reverse strand, counting down.
TCCTGCAGAACTCTATAGACTTTGTACATCACTGTAACTGTCTGGAATATGCATAAAATCAGCAAAATTAAATGGCATATGCAATTAAGACAATAAAGGTTATTAGTAAATTTATGTTTGTAAACTATTTCCTTTGATGTCACTTCCTTTTCCTCCTTTCGAATTTCCTTCGCGGATGCAGTATTACGTAACACTGAAAGAGCGGGTGCAATCAACGTCATCAAAAACCGGAAGTGATACTAGAAATAGTTATTTTTGCCATACGGAAGTAAATGACAGCTGCTCGTTTCTCCATATTGCTCTGTACATTTTTCCATACGGAAGTGACTCATTTTACGTACTGCACCCGCTCTATAGCGGATAGCATATACGCATGCGGATTCCGGAAAGTATACGGTCTGCCGGCTCTCTAGACACAGCGTAAACGTACGTTAAACTCTAATTTAGTGCACGTCAAAACAGACAATGGACCCGTACCTGGACCCACCCAGGATCGATATCGAAGAGGACTTAGAGCTAGAGGAGGTAGTCTGGCCTAACGCAAGAGAGGAGTTCTACTCAGTGAGTACAAATGTCTGTTCAACCGTATGTATGCAGCTATATAACCATAGATTATATAGACATACGTACCCGGGATTGGAAACGGAGGTCACATGACAGTATAGTCCCATAGTTAACTCGCGAAGCCGTCCGCATTGTTAATTTTTGGTCATTTTTTGTCGAGCAAGGAAGGCTGCTTTTCTTTCAAAAAACTCACTCCTCGTACAAGCCAAGAGAAAAAGTAAGTTGTAGAAGTAAAGTCAGTTATTTAAACTAGCGTTTTCATAAATAAATGCTGCTGTACAGGTTTTATTTGCTAATTTCTAGGCGCTCAAAATTGGACCACTTACACTACTTTTTTTTCTCCCTCTCCTGTTGGCTGTACGCTTTATCAATGTGAGCTAGCTGTCTCCATGTCTCGAGAAGGTCTTAGTATATGCCCTTAGCCATACTAGATATTCTCTTGGTCTGTTGTTCGTCAGCTAAGACTGGACAAAGCCGTATTTTGTTCAACTTTGCTCTCAAAAATTATCATCCCTCTCCCAGCTGTCTCAACGCAGTAGAGCTAATTTGTGCCCTATCAACTCAAGCACTAGTACAAACCATATGCCCTTCTGGGCAGTTTGAACGAACATACCTATCACAGAAAGAACTGTGGGTCGAAAATGAGCAGCATGTCATGTACTGTTTTGATACAGCTGTACATGCACAGAACTAAAAACTTCTCAGGCGCATGCAATACGCGATTGCAAACATTTTAGTGGCTATTTATGACTTATTCTTATCTTTTGGGGTCGTCTTGTAGCTGCTGTTCGTTGGTTTTTGACTTCTTTAGAAAAAACTAAGCTGCAAAATTGACAATGCCGAGTGCTTCACAAAAATGTATCACGTGACCTTCGTTTCCAATCCCGTGTACGTAGTCTATATAATCTATGATATAACCTAATCAGCTCTCGAGGCCACGATGATCCTCTAGTCTTGTACTTCCCCCAGGCTCTGGAATCGGCTTGGCCTGTCCGGTACAACCTAAGCTAGCTAGCGACCAGGGCCAAGCCTTGTCACTGTAGTGATAGATGGCCATGTAGTAGATAATTTTATGACAGATATTGATATTAAATTTGTGTTATTGGCACTGAATTACAGGACCCAAGCTTGCCAAAGGGCTGGAAGATGTGTTTAACGAAAGAAGGCCGTTTCATTTATAAGTTCAATGACCATACAAGAACATGGAAACCTCCTATTTTGCCTAAAAGAGGTGGTGTACGAAAGACACCAAAAGGTTTCATTTACATTGATCATAACAACCGTGAAATGGAGTGGATTCACCCTAACTTGCCTAAGGGCTGGGAAGTACATAAGATATATGAGATAGGAGATGGTCGTCACTATTACGTCGACGTCAATTATATAATGCGTATAACAACATGGAAACATCCCAATCTGCCATTAGGCTGGGAGATGCGACTGACGGAAACAGGGTATCCCTTTTATTTCGATCATTATGATCTAAGCTTGCCAGAGGGGTGGGAGATGTTTATGCTGCCAAATATTGCAAGTATTAAATTCTTCTTCTCTGATTGTGAAAATAGTTTTACACCCCAACATCCAAACCTTCCAGAAGGCTGGGAGATGCATGTGGATTGTAGTACAGGTCATGTCTTTTATATCAATCAAACCAGTCGTAGAAGAACATTGGAATGTCCCAAGTTGCCAGACCTTCCTGAGGGCTGGGAGGAGCGTAGGACACCTGAAGGTCGTGTCTATTATGCTGATCACAACACTCGAACCACAACATGGCAACATCCCAAGTTAAAGAGAAGACGAAATCGTAAAATAGGTGAGTGATGTGCTCCATACTGTACCAAAGCTCATGATCGCTTTTTGTGTGACTTCCTTCAAGTATCATGTATATACGCATCAATTTTTAATTTGGCCGTGCATGTATCGTATAGCCGGAAATATTAATGGTCAAAATATTTCACTGTCACAGTTTTCTCCACAGAATGAAAAATATAAAGTTTAATATTGACGAATTTAATTTGACGATTTGCGCATCCGCATAGTATATGCATTATACAGTGTCCAAATATTGACGGACTTAAATTAATTTGAACTTTGACACTCACTACTGTCAAATTAAAATCTCCGTCAATATTTCTGGCTATATACAGTAATAGTTATGGCTAGCTTCAAATTGTATTCATAATTGTATGTAATAGTATATAACAGTTGTCATTATAGTTTTGTTTCTGGTGATTTTATAGATGAAAATCAAGCTGCATCTGAAGCTGATCACCTTGCTGCTGTCGAAAAGGCTATACGAAAAAAGGGTGAACTGGAACACATTGTAGGACACATAGCATTTGTTGGCCCAGCTGGCTCTGGAAAGAGCTCCTTGCTGTCCCGACTATCTGGTGAAATGCCTAGCTCCACCTCACCTAGCACTGGAGTAGCCGATAGAGTCATTCAAGTTCAAGTTAGAAGATCTTCTTCCATAACTGTGAGTGCTGACTCAACAACATGGTACAAAATTCTCTACAATGATGAAGCTGTCAGAGTGATCGAATTTGCTTCAGAAATTCCCAAAAGTGTCACAGATCTAGACACACCACAAAAAATATCTACTGCTACTACTCCCAATCCACTCATCAAAAAATTGAATCTTGACGAAAGCAACAGCCCTGATTTAGTACCTAATTCAGCACCTGACAATGTTCCCATTGTAAGTTCACATCCTCATCAACTGAAAAGCAGCAAAAAGCAGTTTTTCCTACCACCATCAGGATATCTACCTCCAAAGAGAGTGTTCAAAGAAGCTCTCCAAGGGAAGCAAATGATCAGCCTTCCTCAACGTTTAAAAAATTCCTGGACTCTCTATCTCACCGATACAGGAGGCCAAATGGAGTTCCAAGCGGTATTTCCCCTGTTGGTGTCAGGTCCTTCCTTTTTCTTTATCACTTTTTGCCTCCATCAAGACCTCCATAATTTGTTCACGATAGAGTATCGTCTTCCTGATGGTCTACGGTCAGACCCCTATCAATCAACACTCACTGTAGAGGAGGCTATTCTTCAATCGCTCGCCAGTGTAGCTTCAATGGGCACATTCACATACAACAGTTCACAGGCAAGGAGTTCTCCACTCAAACCAAAAGTCCTCATTGTCGGCACACACAAAGATCAGCTTGACCCAGCCACACGCGAATCAAAAATCAAGGAAATTGACGACTACCTTCAGAAGGTCATCAAGTCCACTGCCCACTACGATGAAGATTTGGTGGTGTTTTCCAGTGAGTCTCAACTCATCTTCACTGTCAACAACTTTGCTGAAGACGATTCAGACTTTGCAAGAATAAGATTTAGTGTTGATCAAGCTGTACATCATGGTGATTTTAAAATGAGCTATCCTGCACACTGGCTAATCTTCAGCCTTGTTGTTCGTCAACAAAGTATACGAGATCGCATCATCAGTTACAATCAATGTTTTGCTATTGCTCAAGATTGTGGAATATCCACTCGTGAAGAATTGAACCATGCTCTCTGGTTTCTTCACACAAAGATTGGCCTTGTTCGTCACTTCCCCACTCCTGATCTTGACGACATCGTGATAAGAGATCCTCAGGTGCTTTTCGACAGTGTCACTCACCTCTTAGTGAACACGTTCACATTTGGAAAAGTTTCCAAAAGGCCTTACGATCAGTTCAAACACAAAGGTATATTCTCGTTTGAAGATCTAGAGAAAGTCGGCCAATTCGAAAGCCTTCTTACACCAGGTAAGCTCCTCAAGCTACTCGAACATCTTCGAATAGTTGCTCCCTTTCAAACGGAAGATAGTGTCCAGAAATACTTCATCCCCTGTATTCTAGCCCATTCAAAAGTGTGCGATTCTCAGCAACCTCCAGCTACTCCTGAGAATTCAGCCACCCCTCCTCTACTGATCGCATTTAAATGTGGGTACTGCCCCAAGGGCCTTGCTGGAGCTCTCATTGTGTATCTACTCACCAACGAAATGAGGTCAAAATTCAAATGGGAACTTCAAACTGATCGAATCTTCCGAAACCAAGTTTCATTTCGTGTCAGTCTTTACGATATCATCACTCTCAAGATCCATCCCACCTACCTGGAGCTGGTCCATAGCCGTGAGGAGAAATGGAAATCTGTTAAAAGATTAGTCCAGAGTGTGTGTTCTGAAGTCCGTCAAAGTGTGGAAGCAGGTATTGAGAAAGTATCATCTGATATGAACCTCACATCAGATGCAGACCACTCTCTCAGCTTCTATTGTCAAGACTCAGACTGTGTCGAGAGCATTGGTCAACATCCCGCTTCATTTCCAAGAGACACTGAAATTGAATCAGATCTGGTGGATGAAGTCACCTTGTGTTAAAGATCAGGGGCGATTGTTGCTTCTTCCTTACCTCAAGATTACACTGTTTGGTTGGGACAAGTGAATGGTCAGTATTATACATACTGTGACACTTTGTTATATATGTGTGCATGCATGCATGTGTGTTTAAACCATAGCCTCATATACCTATGCAGGCCAACTCAACATGGTTTAATTAAGAGTTAAACGTGGTAGCTGGAACAAGGCCTGGGAACGAGGCTATTTGAAGTACCGTATAGCGGGTATTTTTCGGGGGGTAAAATTTTTGTGCTCTTTGAAAATTTCGCTAATTCGTGGAAAAAATTTCGTGGTCACGTATACGGCACGTATGGATTAACCACACCCCAGCCTTTATTCGTGGTAAATATTTCGTTGTTCTTCAGTCAACCACGAAAATTTTACCCCACGAAAAATACCCGCTATACGGTATGCAATAGCCTTGATTGATTTTTATTGTTGATTATCTTTTGCGTATATAGAATCTTGTGCTAAAACTGAGGCACCAAGCTATTTACAGCAGAGAAGAAGCAGTCCACTAATTGAGGTTAGCATAACTATAATTATCTAATTAACTAGAGCTGGATTCATAGTTTATATTCTTTTGTTTAAATAGAACAAAGATCTAGCTCAGGACCTCTTATCATCACGAAAACGAGCTCGGATTTCCACTGGTATAATTATATTTGTGTGTTCATGCATAATATTATTGATTCTATAGTTTATCGAGCTAGATCCTTTTTTTTTTTTTTACCCCTACAAGACATGTGAATAGATTGATTCCTGTACTGTTTCTATTCATGATTATTTTGTTGTTTGATTGCCTATCTATAGCTTCTACCGTTGAAGATGAGCCATCCACCCACTTTTCACCTACAGCAAGTTGTCCTATAAAAGTGAGTATGTTGTTTATATTCTCATGGTATTATTATATTCACTGTTGACATGGGTTACAATGTTATGTGAAAACATACAGTATGAAGATTTGGAGCCATCAGCATCAAGACAGTCACAGAGTACCAGTAAGTCTTCAGTGAATTGATTCTTGCTTTGTAGAGGATATCTATGTACTGCTTGTACCATAGTTAGGTCATACTTCAAAGGTACCGCCTAAGTTTACATATCCCATGTACACTGAGTAACAAGCCAGAGGAGGTTTGACACAGTTGACCTTTTAAGCCAGAGGAGGTTGCAAGCAAGCAATTAGAAATCACGTGAATAACGTTGATTGCTTAAAAATTGCTGAATCAGCGATCTTTTTCTGCTGATTCAGCAACATTTACGGAGGTATACCTGCAGTACACGGAGAATAAATGCTGATCAGGCAGAAAAAGATTGCTGACTCAGCAATTTTTAAGCAATTAACGTTATCCGCACGATCTATAATTGCGCACTTGCAACCTCCTCTGGTAACAAGCCAGCCCTGGGTACATGGTGGTTTTCAAGCCCCCTAGGGTACATCAGCTGAGTTTACTTAGTGACCACTATGGTACAAGTCATCTGAGTATCTAGTGTGTATGGTTTTGTACTCCTGAGGGCTGTTGTATGTATTCTCGAGCCCAAGGGAATACAACAGCACGATACTCATAGTACAAATATTATGTGTTTCTATCTTTGTGTTAAAAATTCTCTCCATTTCTCTCCTACAGATGTCTCTCACCTTCACTCCAAGTCCTTCCGTCTTCTCCTACCAGTTGCCAGTGACTGGAAAAACATTGGAACTCTCCTTCTAGTTCCCTCTCACTCACTAGACAGGATTGAGCGTGATAACCATTGTATGTCGAGAGATTGTCTTCGTGCTATGTTAGGGGAGTGGTTGGACCAGACCAGCCCACCTCCTTCCTTTGAGACACTGGTGGAGGCTCTGGAGAGTCTAGGATATGAGGCAAAGGCACAAGAAATCAGAGTAGATTTCAAGGTTCATTGATATTAGCGATGGTTTCATCATTGTAGTAACATGTAGACTGATTTGTACTGATATCTGTGACCATATGATTTGTAAAGTATTTAAAATGTATAATAATTATTATTATGCTAGCTGTATTTTGGAACTTTGAACTGTGTACTGAGAACAGTCTCGTTCCCAGGCCTTCTCTACAACCTGGGGCCCTGTGTAAAAATTTTGTGTCTTCACTGGCCATGGCATGGGCAAGCTAAGCCACAATGTACAACATTGTTGCATGATAACAATAAATAATTACAAGCTAAGTGAACGATTTTGCACTGAAAGATTTTCAAGCATTTTTTTGGCAATTTTGCTCATGGATGTCATTATTTATGCAGTAACTGAAAATTTGCTCGCGTTTGGAACATTTGAAACTCGATCACTTGCACATAAAGGGTGTGGCCAAAATGGGCGTGGTACTTCCGCGTGAAGGTGGTGTTCATAATAAATTTGGGACTTCAAAGACTGTTGGTTGGCTAACTGTTTTGCGGAATCCCTCTATAATAATTGAGCCTCCATAGTACATAATACCAGGCCACGAGATGGACCCACGACAAGAAAAGTTGTACTCTGTGAGTTTATAATAACTAATACAGCTGTACATATGAATAAATATAAAGCAAGCCATGATGTTATTTGATTTCTGCCTATTAAAAGGTCTCAAATGAGCTTGAGGGTGACTGTATTCCAGAAAGTGTGAATCCCCTCCAAGAGAAAGAGACCCAGCAGAGTGGAGAACAGAAGCATGAAACTGCACTTCAGAAAGCGGTAAGATTTATATCATTTTATATTCTTTCTTCACTTCCTTCTTATACTTTTGTGAAGAACCACAGTCTTCCACCTAGTTGGCAAGCCTGCCTGACTTCATGGATGGTTGTACAGTGCAGTATAGGGAGGAGGGTACAGAGGGCATTTGCTCCCCCTTTTTTAGTTGCAAAAATTACACTTTGGTACTATTTTTTGCGTACCTACTTTAGCAGCACTGCTTAGCGGTCCTTTGGCCAGAATTCAATACAAAACACCTTTTAAAGGCTTTCTTTTTAGCTTTAGAGAGCATTCAATCTTGCAAGGCTGAAGCACTTGCTACTGTTCGATTTTAATGAATAGGAGGAGCTAAAATTAGCTAATTATGTGGGTGTGATTTTCAGTCTCACAAAAATTTGTAGCAAGTGCATCCTTTTTATTACTCCCTATTTCTGCACCCCTGTGGTATAATATTATACTACCTTGATCACAACATTTTAACAGCAGCCTGGGATAGACCTAGTCTCGCTAGCCAGACTCTCCGCAAAAAATGGGAGAGTCTGGTGAACAGCGCATACTAAACTCGTTCTCGTTACCAGAATCTGGTAATGACCACAATCATGTTTTGCGGGTTGTAGATGACGTAATATTAACCGCAATGCAACTGCAGCTCAGCGCTCATACAGAAACTTCTCTATGGTTGGATTTTGCTAGAACAAGAGGAGGCTAAAGACTACCTTTCTTGATGGCGAAGGTGCTTTCTATCCTTACCTACAAGCTAAGTATAGAAAGAGTCAATTTTACCACGCACTTACTATTTGATTTGACGACTGAGCCGTGGAACGAATAGTTCTGTCACAGGATACTTACATCTCGCTTGTTAGTCAAACACAAGATTGGGCCATGTCTCGTCGTTGTGTAAGAATACTTACGCGGGCTAAACTCTCAGAAAGAAACTTCTTTGATTGCTTTGCAGATTCCAAGCGCTATCAGATTCGTAATCTACAACCCGCACCCACTTATGGAACATGATTGTGGTCATTACCAGATTCTGGTAACGAGAACGAGTTTAGTATGCGCTGTTCACCAGACTCTCCCATTTTTTGCGGAGAGTCTGGCTAGCGAGACTAGGATAGACCTGGTTACGTAGAAAGTAGCACTGGTGTGAAACCCATAAATCAGGTGAGGCCCTGAGATGTCGCTGATTATTAGTAAGAATGGAGACCCACGATTAGTTGTGATGATGCTCGAGGCCCAAGGTATATATTATTAATTTTTTATTATGTCAAGCACCACCTATATAACGAGGCATTTGGAATTTAAACTAGTATAGTGCACTGAGTGCAGGGAAATTGCCCCATGCGGATTATGGTACAATGGTCATATGTACAGCCAAGAGCTAGCTAGAATCATCAATCTGATTGCGTATTGTACAGCTGAATTCTGGTATTCATGATCATTCTGCAAAAGAGTATTAAGCATGCTAGTAATGTACTCTCACCTTTTGGTGTAAATGAAAGCACCGCTGGTGCTCAAGTCTCGGCACACTCAACTAGCTAGTACATACGTGCATAAACTGTGTAAAAGAGTATATTATCATACTTATATCATTGTATAGCCTGGGTGAATCAAGAAAACTAATAGTCCACCATCATAATACACAGACGGTTACTGTGGCTGCCTCTGGGATGAAACACAGGCCTAGCTAGACTTTGTGATATGCTCAGTAGCTAGCTGACAATATATAGCTAAGCATTGACTACTGAAAAGGCTGGCAGCTGAGTATTCAGTCTGTGTCGTGCTACACCAGTCTATGCCTAAACTTGATAATCAGCAACCCAGCTTGCGTTGATATCATAGATGATCTACACCCGTAGCTATGCAGGCTGGCAAGCAGCTGACCAAGAGCAACAGCAACAGCTACAGCAGCCATGCAGCTATGCTGAGCTGCTGAGCTGCTGAGCTGCTTACGTTCAACACATATTCTAGATAATGCACACCAGATCAATGGGCGTGGCCTTGAAGCTAAAGGCTCAGAGAAGCCTCGAAACTCAGCAACTACAGTGTTTTGGACAGCAAAAAATATATTTCTACAAGATCATTCAGATTTATGTACGTAAGTACCATCAGCTTTGTCGATAGAGCTACATGTGTCTTTCTCGAGATTTCGATGGGACAAACAGACAGACAGACAGACAGACAGACAGACAGACAAAACGACTACCGTAATCCTCTGCACATGCTTTGCACATGCCGAGGCTTAACTAGAGGATTCAAGTTTGGAGTGAACACTCCAGTGGCTGTGTTCTGTCATAGACAGTAGTATGGGCACTTGCATGCACATATTCAGTGACATTGATTGGTAAAGGTCATCAAATTCAAATGTATAACCTGATGGCAACGTTTTACTAAGGTGTTTGGCAATTAAATATTGGCAGTAGCTAGCTCAAAATTAATACTATGCCATTAATTTTAAAACTAATATTAATTTTGTTTATTCTTATCTTATAATAGTAATTATATGTACATGTATACTCAAGTATGTAGAAGCTCTGTTTACTCATTGTTCTATGTCCCATTCCCATGTCAGGATTCAGACCTGCCTCCAGGTTGGGAGAAGAGATATAGAAAAGAGGGTCGTCCCTTTTACGTTGACCATAACACCCGCACTACGACGTGGGACCACCCCAAAACGGCCAATGAGAGACTAAGGAACATGGAGGTGGAGGAGCTGGGACCCATGCCAGTAGGTGGAGTGTGTGTGTGTGTGTGTGTGTGTGTGTGTATCCACATTCATCTGTGGTTTGTTGCATTGTTGCATAATATCCCCTTAGACTAGATCATACTGATCGATAGTCTGCATGCTTACTATAAACTTATCACTATAGTAGTTAGCCTCGTTCCCAGGCTCTCACCTTTGACCTTACACTCACGGTAAGGAAGGAGAGAGCCTGGTCAGAAATATCACGTGAATTTCGTCATTGATGACGCAAAGGTAGACATGACCTTTGACCTCTGTCGCGATCGTGCCGTTTTACGAGCGCCTAGCATAAACAACTTGAAAGTAAGTAATTTTACTGTACTTACCTTGCTTATTTTCATGGTTTGGGCAGCTTAAATCAATTTATAAACGGTAGCAGTGTTAGTTCAGACTCGCTGCAGCTTGCAGAGGTCAAAGGACGTGTCTACCCTAGTGTCTATCCCCACGTCATTCACGTGATATTTCCGACCAGGCTCTCTCCTTCCTTACCGTGAGTGTAAGGTCAAAGGTGAGAGCCTGGGAACGAGGCTAATAGTAGTAGTCTGATATGGTCACTACAGCGATAAGGGATTTATCATATATAACACTGTGATTTAGATAGTAATAATACTACCATTCTTTCCATTCTATTATGCTAATAGCTATTACAAGTGTCAAATTTTACTTACCAGCGTAGCAAAGACAGATCTCAGAGACTCTTGTGTGCAATCACTCATAAAAAAAACAAAAAACTTATTCTCGTGAGTTACATCACTGATATGGCTTTCTCACGTGCAACACGGCTGATATGGCAAAATATCACTGGAGTGCATTTTTTTTTGCTTTGTATAGTAATCTATTAGAGGTCAACGGTCATGTACGATAAACTAAGTTAATTTTTTTAAAACACATTATTTATAAGTATGTGTATGATGTATAAAATTCTCATTATGTCTCAGCTAACCACATGATTATGAGTATGTCTCCTACAAAGTCTCTACTTTAAAGTTCCAGGCCATAGATGATTAATATTTAATGGAACTGTGTCATTATATAGTCATTTAAAAATAGAAATCGTGATGTTTTTGGTCCAAAATCATGCATGTTTGCGTACTTGCTCCGTGTACTGTGCATTTGTTACTACTCGTGTAATAGTAACTATGTGGTTAGCTGTTATTAAGCCTCGTGCACGTACATAGCACGTGCACGAGGATTACGGTAGTCATTTTGATGTGTGTGTGTGTGTGTGTGTGTGTGTGTGTGTGCGTGTGTGTGCGTGTGTGTGTGTGTGTGTGTGTGTGTGTGTGTGTGTGTTATCTGAAGAATGGCAGCTCTAGAGTCTAGAGACAAAATGGAAGGTAATTACGTTCATGAAATCGAGATAATCTTGAAATTTGATGTGTAGAATCTTGTAAACGCTGTCAGAGCAGTCTCATCATGATCAGTGTAGCTTCTGCATGGACTGAGCCCATGCAATCCAACTGTATTTCTAGATAACGCACACTATACATTGGGCGTGATGATGGGTGCGGTTTCGAAGCCTAATTAAGCGTTCAGAGAAGCACAAAAGCGTTAAATCTCAGAAACTACACTGTCACTCTGGATATAATGTACAGCTTGCTTCAGTTGGCTTAGCTGCTTACACAGGTAACTCACTCAATTGATTGCAAGTTAATTTTTGTATCAATCCTCATAGCAGGCCTGGCTATAGCTCTGATAGCCTCATAGAGTCCTACTTGTATGCCAGTACTTCCAAATGTATGCATGTCACATGCCGGGCAGTGTCACAGTGCCAGTTCAAGTTGCTAGTGAACTCTACTGCATAATTATGTGGCATCATGCAATGTGATTGGTAAGTGTACAAATTAAATGTGATTGATTTTTCAGTGTGGCCTGGCCGCCAGATAGCTAAGCTAAGCTGTATGTTATTCATTAAGGTAGCCCAACCATAGCTAGTTTACCACTTAAAATATGTAGATCAGTATCGGACACTATGATAGCCATTCCTGTACACTGATACACAATCATAGCATTGTTCATCTGGTTCATAGTCTGTGACTTATGCTGTTTCATCATCACTGAATCATCACAAAGTTGTGTAGCTAGAGTCATCACAGAGTTGTGTGGCTAGCTGTCAGTTCATCACAGAGTTGTATGGCTGTGTCGGTGTGTGTCTAAAGTCTATTCCCGTTCACTTGAGCCTTAAAATTTCTTCATAACTTGGCCGTATATCTATGAATCGCTCTATTTTAGATACCATTCGATTGCAATTTTCACGTACATTCGTTTGGTACTATTCAAAAGTTACGCATATGCCCCATACATAAGGTACAGACATTCCATTAACCACAAATGTGGTAAAGCTGTACTTAAGCAAAACCACACTACTTCCTGGGCTCAAGTGAACGCGAATAGACTTTAGGTTACTCTAAGTTAGTTTCCTTGATACCGTGCCCTCATATAGTACTCATAGTATTGATATACTGTATAGCGGGTATTTTTCGGGGGGGGTAAAATTTTCGTGGTTTTCGTGGTTGACTGACAAACCACGAAATATTTACCACGAATAGAGGCTGGGGTGTGGTTAATCCATACGTGCCGTATACGTGACCACGAAATTTTTTCCACGAATCAGCGAAATTTTCAAAGACCACGAAAGTTTTACCCCCCGAAAAATATCCGCTATACGGTAACTAACTAGGATCACTCTTTACACAGGATATTATATCACTGGTTGTCACAATGAATGTTTCGGAGCTTGTGCACAAATGGTGCCTTCATGTAGTAGCTCACATAAGTGTACTTAAATTGTAAGGTTTCTGGTCATATTTGATATTTCTAGTAACTTCCTGTCTACTGCACATAGTGACACAGTGCCTTTAAGTTTGTTTTTCATTTAAATTTGCTTTACAGGACCCATGCTTGCCAATGGGCTGGGAGATGTATTTAACAAAAGAGGGTCGTTTCGTTTATAAGTTCAACGAAGACCACACAAGAACATGGAAACCTCCAATTGTACCTAAGAGAGGTGGTATACGAAAGACACCAAATGGTTTTGTTTATGTTGATCATAAAAACCGTGAAACGGAATGGATTCATCCTAACTTGCCAAAGGGCTGGGAAGTACACACAACAAAAGGTGGTCGTCATTATTATGTCAACAGTAAAGAACATATAACAACCTTGAAGCATCCTAATCTACCATTAGGCTGGGAGATGCTATTGACAAACGAAGGAAATCCCTATTATTTCAATCATTATGATCTAAGCTTACCGGAGGGATGGGAGATGTATATGCCAGAAACTACATGTAAATTATCTCCGTTCAAATTTACTCTGTACGAAAATATTTCAACATCCCAACATCCAAACCTTCCTGAGGGCTTTGACATGCGTGTAGCAGATGATGGTCGTATGTTTTATGCCAATCATGCCACTCGTACTACAACATGGAAAACTCCCAAGTTACCAGACCTTCCTGAGGGCTGGGAGGAGCGTGAGACACCTGAAGGTCGTACCTTTTATATTGATCACATCAATCGAACCACAACTTGGCAACATCCTAAGTTGAAGAGGAGAACAAACCATAAAGAAGGTGAGTGATAATATGTGATCCATATACAGGTTATTTCTAAACTAAAGTTAACTTGATAGCTAACTTTAACCAAGGACATTGATTTTGTTACTCGACAAATGTTGCATGTTGAAATTATATGATTAACTTTTTATTGTACTTTTTCTACCTATAATATGATATTCTAGACAAAGATCACCTTGCTGCTCTTGAAAAGGCTATACGAGAAAAGGGTGAATTGGAACACATTGTAGGACACATAGCATTTGTTGGCCCAGCTGGCTCTGGAAAGAGCTCCTTGCTGTCACGACTATCTGGTGAAATGCCTAGCTCCACCTCACCTAGCACTGGAGTAGCTGATAGAGTCATTCAAGTAGAAGTTAGAAGATCTTCTTCCATAACTGTGAGTGCTGACTCAGCAACTTGGTATAAAATCCTCTACAGTGATGAAGCTATTAGAGTAATTGAATTTGCCTCTGAAATACCTTCAAGCATCACTGAAAATACAGCATCTGCAGTTCCTGTCCCAAAGAAAGCAACAGGGAATGTCCCTCATATTAACAGTGGTGACAAAAGCCATCCCTCAGATCTTGATAATGAAGGTGCCTCTACTCTAGTTCACGATACGCCTAAACCTCAAATTGAAGATGACCTTTCTCCCCCAGTTGGATACGTACCTCCCAAAGGAGTATTCAAAGAAGCTCTCCAAGGAAAGCAATTGACCAGTCTTCGTCAACGTTTAAAGAAATCTTGGACTCTCTATCTCACTGATACAGGAGGCCAAATGGAGTTCCAAGCAGTTCTTCCCCTGTTGGTATCTGGTCCTTCAATTTTCTTTATCACTTTTTGCCTCAATCAAGACCTCCATAAGTTGTTCACAATAGAGTATCGTCTTCCTGATGGTGGACGGTCAGACCCTTATCAATCAACACTCACTGTAGAGGAGGCTATTCTTCAAACCCTCGCCAGTGTAGCTTCAATGGGTGCGTTCATATACAATAGTTCACAGGCAAGGAGTTCTCCACTCAAACCTAAAGTCCTCATTGTCGGCACACACAAAGATCAGCTTGACCCAGCTACACGTGAATCAAAGATCAAGGAAATTGACGACTACCTTCAGAAGGTCATCAAGTCCACTGCCCACTATGACAAAGACCTGGTGGTGTTTTCCAGTGAGTCTCAACTCATCTTCACTGTCAACAACTTTGCTGGAAATGATTCAGACTTCGCAAAAATCCGATCAAGCGTTGATCAAGCTGTACATCATGGTGATTTTAAAATGAGCTATCCTGCACACTGGCTAATCTTTAGTCTTGTTATTCGTCAACAAAGTATACGAGATCGCATCATCAGTTATGATCAGTGTTTTGCTATTGCTCAAGATTGTGGCATATCCACTAGTGAGGAATTGAACCATGCTCTCTGGTTTCTTCACACAAAGATTGGCCTTGTTCGTCACTTCCCCACTCCTGATCTTGACGACATCGTGATTAGAGATCCTCAGGTGCTTTTTGACAGTATCACTCACCTCTTAGTGAACACATTCACATTCAGTAATGTTTCCAGAAGGCCTTACGATCAATTTAAGCACAAAGGTATATTCTCATTTGAAGATCTAGAAAGAGTCGGTCAATTTGAAAACCTTCTTTCTCCGTGCAATTTTCTCAAGCTACTCGAACATCTTCGAATAGTTGCTCCATTCCAAACAGAAGATGGTGTCCAGAAGTACTTCATCCCCTGTGTTCTAGCCCATTCAAAAGTCTGTGATTTTCATCAACCTCCAGCTACTCCTGAGAACTCAGCCACCCCTCCTCTACTGATGACGTTTAAATGTGGGTACTGCCCCAAAGGCCTTGCTGGAGCTCTCATTGTGTATCTACTCACCAATGAAATGATGTTGAAGTTCAAATGGGAACTTCAAACAGATCAAATCTTCAGAGACCAAGTTTCGTTTCGTGTCAGTCTTTACGATATCATCACTTTGAAGATCCACCCCACCTACCTGGAGCTGGTCCATAGCCGTGAGGAGAAATGTAGATCAGTTAAGCGATGTCCTGTTCAGAGTGTGTGTTCTGAAGTCCGTCAAAGTTTTGAAACTGGTATTACAAAAGTATCGTCTGATATGAATCTCACGTCAGATGCAGACCACTCTCTCAGCTTCTATTGTCAAGACTCGGACTGTGTTCAGAGCAATGGTCAACATCCTGTTACGTTCACGAGAGATACTGAACATGAATTAGACTCGGTAGACAATTTCATATTGTGTAAACGATCAGGGGTAATAGTCGCATCCCCCTTACCTGAGAATTACAGCATTTGGTTTGGACAAATGAAAGGTCAGTTTACATAGCTATACACACTTTGCACTTGCTGTACATGTAGCAGTAATTTATAGTGGATTATTGTGTTGTAAACACCAGCTGATTTTGTGTTTGTTTGTTTACATAGCTTCCACCATTGAAGATGAGGCATCCACCCACTTACCACCAAGAAAGAGTTGTCCTATAAAAGTGAGTGTGTTGTTTTATTACTGCTCCTATAGTCACTGCAGCTGGCACACTGTTACATTGTAATGTTCTTTTATTGAAACATACAGTATGAAGATTTGGAGCTCTCATTATCTAGACAATCCCAGAGCGCTAGTAAGTTTATTTGTGTATTCAGCAGAGCTGATCATGTTGTTATTTCAGACTAGGATCTTTTGCATGTGCTGTTAGACTGTTGAAATCTCTGTTCATTCACAGATGTCTCTCACCTTCACTCCAAGTCCTTCCGTCTTCTCCTACCAGTTGCCAGTGACTGGAAGAATATTGGAACTCTCCTTTTAGTTCCCTCTCACTCACTAGACAGGATTGAGCGTGATAACCATTGTATGTCGAGAGATTGTCTTCGTGCTATGCTAGGAGAGTGGTTGGACCAGACCAGCCCACCTCCTTCCTTTGAGACACTGGTGGAGGCTCTGGAGAGTCTTGGATACAAGTCGAAGGCACAAGAAGTCAGACTAGAATTCAAAGTTCAGTAATTTCTGTATGTCTAACAATGATATTGTTTTATATATATTTTTGTACAGTAGCATAATATATGATTAGTATAATAATTGTGGTTCACTGTCTGTGATTAAATTTTGCGTATCATTGTAAAAAAATTGCTGTTGTGCATGGTCCACATAAATATTGTTGCTGTTGCAAGCCTGGTAAGGTAATAGGTCGACACACTCTGTGATCAACAATGCTACGCGCGAATTTTAGATATAAAGCGCGCACCTAACTGATGGACACACCCACTCAAGAAAGACTCAGTGAGCATGGATCCACCAGAAAAGTTTAGATTTGGTGCTCTTCTGGCCAGCCAGATTAGAGAAAAGTTTTACTCAGTAATTATAAGTGTATACATAAATAACATGATCTGAATTTGCAGTTACCCATGACTACTACTTACCATAGATTCATAGTATAATTTTGTAAATTTGCTAAATTATACAATAATTTGACAATATTGTGTCAGTCTGATCACTATAATAGTTTGTTTTAACTTTTCTCTTGACTTTGTTTTATTCCCTTTCAGGACCCAAGCTTGCCAAAGAGCTGGGAGATGTGTTTAACAGAACAAGGTAACTTTGTTTATAAGCAAACAAATGAACATACTTCTTTGAGAACATGGAGACATCCAAATTTGCCAGCTGAGAGGAGTGGCGTGATACGAAAGACATCAAAGGGTTTCATTTATGTTGATCATTACAACCGTGAGACAGAGTGGAAGCATCCCAACTTGCCAGAGGGCTGGGAAGTACACAGAACGAAAAATGGTCGTCACTATTACGTCAATCACAACACTGGTACAACAATGTGGAAACACCCTAGGCTGCCGAAAGGCTGGGAGATGTGTACAACCAATAAGGATCATCCCTTTTATTTTAATCATTATGATCCAAGCTTACCATACGGATGGGAGATGGTTGTGTCAAGTGGTAACACCAAATTCTATTTTACTGATTATGAACATGGTTCCAAAACAACATCCCAACATCCAAACCTTCCTGAGGGCTGGGACATGTTGGTGGCAGGTGATGGTCGTGTCTTTTATGCCAATCGCACTACTCGTACTACAAGATGGGAACGTCCTGAGTTGCCAAGTCTTCCTGATGGCTGGGAGAAGCGTGAGACACCTGAAGGTCGTGTCTTTTATATTGATCACATCAATCGAACCACAACATGGCAACATCCCAAGTTGAAGAGAAGATCAAAGCTTAAGGAAGGTTAGTGATGTGCTCCATAGAGGCTACATTCTAAATCAAATTCCTATTAGCCTAACAATTTAATACTAGATATAGTGACCTTAACGTCAATATATTCAGCCATACATCTGTACAAATGTATTGATGATTAATTGTTGTACTGTTCATGCTTATACACATATAATATTATAGATGAAGAACACCTTGCTGCTGTCGAGAAGGCTATACAAGAAAAGGGTGAATTGGAACACATTGTAGGACACATAGCATTTGTTGGCCCAGCTGGCTCTGGAAAGAGCTCCTTGCTATCACGACTATCTGGTGAAATGCCTAGCTCCACCTCACCTAGCACTGGAGTAGCTGATAGAGTCATTCAAGTTGAAGTTAGAAAGTCTTCTTCCATAACTGTAAGTGCTGACTCAGCAACCTGGTACAAAATTCTGTACAATGATGAAGCCATTAGAGTGGTCGAATTTGCTTCAGAAATCCCAACAAGTGTCACTGACAGACCACAACAAATGTCTACCACACTCTTCACTCCCAATCCACAAGAATTTAATCTTCATGCAAGCAGTGGCTCTATTACAGCACCAGAAGATGTCACAGTCCCCAGTGCAATATTGCCTCCCCATCAACTCAAAGATAAGATAAAGCAGTTTTTCCCACCATCAGGATATGTACCTCCAAAGGGAGTGTTTAAAGATGCACTCCAAGGAAAGCAATTGACCAGTCTTCATCAACGTTTGAAGAAATCTTGGACTCTCTATCTCACTGATACAGGAGGCCAAATGGAGTTCCAAGCAGTTCTTCCCCTGTTGGTATCCGGTCCTTCTATTTTCTTCATCACCTTTAGCCTCATTCAAGACCTCCATGAGTTGTTCACGATAGAGTATCGTCTTCCTGATGGTGGACAGTCAGACCCCTATCAATCAACACTCACTGTAGAGGAGGCAATTCTTCAAACCCTGGCCAGTGTAGCTTCAATGGGCACATTCACATACAATAGTTCACAGGCAAGGAGTTCCCCACTCAAACCCAAAGTCCTCATTGTCGGCACACACAAAGATCAGCTTGACCCAGCTACACGTGAATCAAAGATCAAGGAAATTGACAACTACCTTCAAAAAGTCATCAAGTCCACTGCCCACTACGATAAAGACCTGGTGGTATTTTCCAGTGCATCTCAACTCATCTTCACTGTCAACAACTTTGCTGGAAATGATTCAGACTTCGCAAAAATCCGATCAAGCGTCGATCAAGCTGTACATCATGGTGAGTTTAAGATGAGCTATCCTGCACACTGGCTAATTTTCAGCCTTGTTATTCGTCAACAAAGCATACAAGATCGCATCATCAGTTATGATCAATGTTCTGCTATTGCTCAAGATTTCTGGCATAACTACTCATGAGGAATTGAACCACGCTCTCTGGTTTCTTCACACAAAGATTGGCCTAATTCGTCACTTCCCCACTCCTGATCTTGATGACATCGTGATTAGAGACCCTCAGGTGCTATTCGACAGTGTTACTCACCTCTTAGTGAAGACGTTCACATTTGGAAATGTTTAAAAAAGGCCTTACGATCAGTTTAAGTACAAAGGTATATTTTCATTTGAGGATCTAGAAAGAGTTGGTCAATTCGATAGCCAAGCTGCCTTCTTATTTCACATAAGTTTCTCAAGCTACTCGAACATCTTCGAATAGTTGCTCCATTCCAAACGGAAGATGGTGTCCAGAAATAGTGGGATTCATAACGAACACTCCCACTCACTCAAGTCGTACATATATTTTCTTGGACATTACAGGGCAATAGGGAGTGGCCCTACATAGCAAAGCGACTAAATGCAGGAATGTTTCCAGTGACCTTTGACCTTCAGGGAGTATAAAATGGCTGGACAGTGGGACGTATTTTGAGGTGTGGAAGCATGGCTCCTTTCTCGAGTCTTCGAGTCTGTGTCTTAGTATCGGTATGATCAAACTTTAAATGCTTAAAGATTAGCATAGCATGCAAATAGGCCATTAACAGTGGGAATATCAATTCATGATTCAAACAGCAACCCACTAGCTAGCATGCTGCACTGAGTTGCTGATTGGCAAATTATGCTATTGTGCATATGAAATTCTTCAAATGTCTTAGTATTCAGTGTTGTAGGTATAACATGGCAAGATTTAAGTGGCTATTGCTAGCAATAAAGAAAGGGATTGTCCGGCGGCAAGCTGAAGTTGTAGACACCACCGTTGAAGTTCAGTGACTGCTCAATATCAGTTTCAGTGTTGAATAGTCTCCCTCCTTTGTATAATGGTAATTCTGATGACTATTTGACAGCATTTTTTTTTTTTTTGTTAATAATACCCCAGTAGCTATGCATGTCATTATGACAGTGCTACCTTCAGTTTTTAACGACTCAGCACTAAGTCGAACTACTAAGCCACAGTAAAGCTCAGTTTGGAAGTGAACTTGAAGAAGGAAATATTTATCTCTTGTCACTATGCAGGATTAATATAATAAACATTTATAGATATGTTGTATTGTGTATTCACTGTTAAATAAAGAAACTCAACCTTGAAGTTAGAATGTAGCTAGCTCAGTAGTTGCTTGGGGCCAGGGCAGGCAATTATTTCACAAACCTGGACGGAAAAACAACCATATTGCATGCAATGGAAACATTCCTGCATGGCCACTGCCTGGGTCAAAGGTCATGGAAACATTCCTGCATTTAGCCACAGCTCTGTTGGCCCTCTAAATGCAGGAAAGTACTAGGGTCAAAGGTCATATAAAGGTCAAAGGTCATTGGAATCATTCCTGCATTTAACCCCACGTCTACACGTGGGCAGCTGTAAACAAGCAGGTATTTCTACCAGCTCTAGCTCACACTCAGAACTGGACCAGCTAAAACCATTGTGATATTTGAATAGAGTAGGTCAAGCGCTCTGGATTGATGCTAAATTTACCACATAGTAAGACAAAAAAGTTGCATACTAAAGCTGTTTTGATGGCTACCTCAGCGTGAAGGTGACTACTTTGAAAATGGTTGAAATTAGTACTGGGCATATATGAGACCCGTACTGTTGCTTTTATGACTATATACATCTAAAACTGTAAGTATTTGAATGCAACAAATCTACAGCTAAAGTATGAATGAAATCTAGCTTGCACAAAAACAGAAAAAAACGCTGTAAACAAGAAGCACTTACTTGGTCCAGGAAGGGTCCACAGAGCTCTAACTGGTATAGAAATGTAGCCCTATACTTGTTCTACAACATACTAAAGTTTTTATTGTATGCGCTACAGTTATAAAGAAAAGGCAGCCATCTTTGTTAGGGATATTTCAAGGCTTCACAAAAATTTAATGATATTCATCAACTTCACAGATGGTTCAAATCAGTACTCGATGTTTTTGAATCTGCAGCTTATACAATCCAGTTCCTGCATACTACAGCTACACTTATCTTGAACCTGGAATCCAAAAACCGTTGCACCTTGGAGATGTCAAACTTGGAAAATCAGAAAAAGTGTCAATCAGCTTATTAAAATTGCCTATTTGACGTCATCATTTGGCGGCGCTAGCAAATTGACCACGTGTACGTAACCACAATACCACGTGCAGTAGTTTGGCCGCATGAGATAACAATATTCATAGACCACAAAGCATCATTGTGACATGCTTCCGCTATTTACTACGCGCTTCCGTTTGTCCAAGAAATTAGGGGTCTTATCGTAGACTGTGACCTGCCCCTCAGTTTTACCCGCAGATCGACAGGTAAAAGACTTCATGGACCCACCACAAGAAAAGTTCTACTCTGTGAGTTTAGTTAATAGAAACATAATAGTGTACATACATCGCAGTTTAATTCCTGTTGTAATTTTTTTTTACCTACTTACCTACTGGGCCTAGCACAAAGGGTGGTCACTCTCATACCTGCAATGGAACCGTTTGCGACCGCGGTCAAAAATTTTGACCGCCCAGAATATGACCTTGATCCCTTTACCGCACGCGATTTTTTATCTGACGTAGTTTTTGGACTTAGACAATCAAGCGGTCAACACTCTGGTAAAGGTCGCCATACGTATTTGCATAGCCGTAGAGTTCAACTTTGCTGAGGCTACTGCTAGCTAACAGTGAGCTAAGCCGCACCACACTTTAGCCTGCCACTACTAAACAAGCCAGACTGCTATGCACCTTAATTGCTTAGCTAGGTGGCAAGCTCTCAGCTAGCATTCCCGTAACTGAGCCTAATAACATACACTGTCGGGGATTAGACAATCGATTTGCCGAGAATATTTTAATTCACCAAATTTCGATGGAATGACAAACACAAAAATGCTCTCTACTTATATACAAAACTCAAAATAGTGACATAAGGTACCAAATATTCAACATCAAACCAACACGCCTAAACAAGTAACCTAGCAACCAGGAAATGAAAATGCATTGAACTCAAAAGACAGGAATATGCAGAGAAGTATGATCTAGAAAATTAACAGGAAATTCCTAAAAACATATTTGCACAATTCCAGCCACCTTGTGTTACATATAGGAAATAGCTAACTAGTTACAATTACTATCAACAGGAAGTCTGCTGACTACATTAACACCATACACACAGAAATTATCTTAACATAAGCCTACCACATAAATTAGCACCTAACACTTTGATACATGTCCACACTCCTATAGACCAAATAAGGTATACTACAATGCTAAAATTATATTGTCCAATTTCTTACATACACCCAGCTAGGCCATGGAGTTTGCCAGCCTGGTAAGGCTTATATATAACATTTGTGTTGTGTTGTTAACCTGGTAGATGCCTGTGGAGGCTATTAGGCAAACAGTAAACAAGCTTTATGTCTGGCAGTGAGGGGGAACTGTAGGCAGCAGCTGAGCTACTTAATGGCTGCATATCAAACAGCTTAAATTCATTTCATCATAGACTATTCTACAAAATTTCTTTGATGCAAATTGCACTTAGTGCCACAGTAAGCATTGATGCCATGGCGGCAGATCGTAGACAGGCATCATGACTTTCTATTTCGTTTTTAAAATAATGTATAACATAATAAATTATAATTGGAATTGGAATTGGAATTGGAATTGGAAACTCCAACAAGAGGAGCCATAGACATACAAAGTTTTGAAACAAAACACATAAAGTAACGTAGTAAAGTAATGTAATTATAATAATGTTAAAGTTTACACCAATACTAAAGAGTCAAAGGGTACACATGTCATGGATGTCAGCGTCCAGATGGTGATTGTCATCAGGATGGCATCTCGCAGTTCGAACAAAGTCACCACACAAACATGCAGAGATCGGATAATGCTTAATGTGCTTGTCCCCATATAACAGATTGTATCCAAAAGAAGTGTATGCACATGAGGATGACGAGAGGTAGATGTCTGAAATGAGATGGGAATTGGACTTCATGGCGCACGATATAAGCTTACTGGAACGAAGATAGACAATATTGTAAATGCTGGGAAGGCAAGCAACCGAATGGAGAATAGAGGTGTGGCAATTTCGAGGAAGTAACCAAATCTTTCTTAAGATTGTTATTGAAAGAAACTTCAAGAGCACTGAGCTGAGGGGATGACAGTCTCCAAAGAGAGGCACCATAGAGTGACATACAAAAACTTGAGAAGAGATGAGTCTTCACAATTGGGTCACAACAATAATAATAATAATAAACAGCCACAGAGATTTAGCAGAGACAGATCAAGTTTTTCTAGACCTAAATATAGCTGCATAACTTAAGAAAGTAGGGCCAATGTGCCTGGCTATATGTGCGCACTTAATTTTGACGACCATTTCCAATTGATGTTGCCGTGAAAATCAGATAAAAAATCGCTTACCGAAGCGTCTTGACCTCTTGACCGGATCGCCTTGTCTGCATGCTTGACCAAAATTACGTCATACGGTAATTTATATTGCAACTTGCAAGCTAAAGGGTGGGGTGGCCACACCTCCTATTGAAATCTTAGGCCTGTCCCCACCGAGCGCCAATGCAGTAAGTGTAATTCTGTGAGTTACTAGTAAGTTTGAGGTTGGAGTGAACTATAAAAGTTTAGCAGAGCTGTGCCTGATCTTCACCAAGATGATCATTGATGCAAAGTACATATCTAAGCATCTTTCCTCTAACATTACTATCAAAAGAACTCAGTGAACTCGTAGTATCATTTATATTATCCAGGACTGATTGCAGCACTGTACTTTAATACTTGATTACCCATTTCGTATATTGAAGTTGGATCAGAAGTCATTGAGTAATTTGAGTCGTGATCTGCATGGTCACCAACTCATGGAACTTTCTGAATGCATGCTGTAAGATACAATATACAGGTACATGCCCAGAGAGCTTTTATGTAGCTGGATAATTATCTGAAATACGTATACTGGTATCTGTATAATTATATCCAATGATCGACTGTACACACGCATGCACTCGAGCTCCACCCTGCATGCGCATGCGCATAGCTCGAGACCACACCTCCTAAAATGACAGCCACGTTCGAATTTTAATGTCTTTTGACTGTTAATGTGGAGATGAAGCTATCTAGCATTAAAATTTTGTGATACAAACCACAAATATAGCGAGAACAACATTTATAATGCAGAGAAACAACAAATAGAGGTAAATTTCAGTATCGCTCTTCTCTACCGACCCTTGACCATTTGACCGTGTTGAAATTTGGCTTTGACCTCTTGACCAGGTACAAAAATTTGACCTTGACCCCTTGCCCGCCTCTTGACCGCGGTCGCAAACGGTTCCATTGCAGGTATAGGAGTGACCACCCCTTGTACCTGCTAGATATATAGTACCTAGCTTGCATGATCATTATAAACAATGATCACTATACTGACTCAGCATTCCGCCCCACAAGATAGCTCAGTGATGAGAGTGTCTGCTACAAAGTCTGTACTTTATAGTTTTAGTATCGGAATAGATCTAGACTATAGATGATTAATTGTAATTGTAATTTAACACTCCAACAAGAGGAGCAAATGAGCAGGTAGACATACAACATATACATACAGAAACAATAATAATTAAGTAAGAATTAAGTCTCTAAATTGCACATCATCTTTAATAATATTTGACTCAAATAGCTTAACAGAAGCTTTGGCAGTTGCATAGTAATAGTTACTGTCAAATGATAACTTTGAGAAGTAGCTACACTTTACAACTACAGCAGCTACAACAGCTTTGTTGTGTTTAATTGATTCATCACAAGAACCCTCTTTAATGTCCATAGTAGCAGGTGTTTTAAGCAGACTTACAGGGTGAGTCTTACTGTCTTCAGCACTCTCAGATTCAAGACTACTCGACTTAAGTGGAAGCTCTGAACAGGTCAGAGCGGATGGTATAGAGATGTAGTGTGTAACATAGGATTTAATCAGATTCATGTTTTTGAGGTGAATAATTGTGTTCATTAATTATATGCAAATGAGATATGCATATTCAACAGAATTTTCAGCTTTAGAGAAAGTGAAGATTTACAGAAGCACAGTGTTCAAATCAAGAAGGCAACCAGTGGAATGAAGCTATAAATATATATTCTATCAGTCTTTAAGTTTAAAACAGAACGAAATAGCTTAAATTTTATGATAATCACTACCATAGATACATTCTATAAAATGTCAGAGGGTAAACTTACGCAAAACAATTCAACCTTGGTATTATTAGAAAGCTTGAACATTGCTGATTTCAATTTTATCCGTACCTCTTAAATAGAACAACAAGGGGGAGTGGGGAAATGGGTTTTTCCCTAAATGCGTTCTGAGCATGCTCAAACTGATAGGCGCTTGAGTACTAGAGTAGTTCGTAGTAGGTGTAAATATTCATGAATGTCAGAGACTAAATCACGGACCTGGGCTCCAAGACTTGGCCTACAGCTTCCTAAAAGGTTGGAGAATAGATTTTAAACCGTACCAAGTAAAAATCTAACCTATTAAACTTTAAATAAGCAAAAAATTTAATATGAAAAATTTAGAGGGTTTTTGAGCTTATTTGGCCCTTTTCAGCTGTTTTACTACAAATGCGTGGGCGTTCAGATAATGAGATGCATGTAGTACAAATTTATGCATGTAGCCACAAATGTCCTCTATTTCTTGTAATGAAATCTTGAGACAGATAAACCGGAGTGGTTAGAACAGGGAAGTTCATTACTCCTCAGTTTCTGGTACATGAGTCAGGTTAAGTTGCTTGCTAAGAGTTGAACTTGCTGCTTGCCATCAAGCAGTTTACTAGGCCCAGACTGAGCAACTAGGAGAGGTTTGCTCAGGTGTTATATCATCACGGGACAGGTTTTCAGGAATCCTTTGATTTTCAGCTGACTTCAGGCTTTTTGAATGAATTTCTCCATGCGCTGTCTACTCCGAAGTTTTCTTCTCGACACCCCCTGGTGAGGGTGAGCATTAATTGGAGTTGTCTTAGTTCTCCAAAACAACTTGACACTAAAGCCTAATTCAAATCTTGAGAAGGACCATACTGGCGTTGCACACGTACCATTCCACCTTGACGGTGGGCAAAAAGGCAGCTAACTCCTCAGGAATACACAGCTGATACTTGCAAGACATCTTGCACACGCGTACTATTCATAGTACTAATCATTATATCCACTGAGTCAAATCTTGAGGCAGATTAATATTGATAAAGTACATGTTTGACCTTGCTTTTCAATTAAATATGCTTTGATACTTTGCAGGACCTATGCTTGCCAAAGGGCTGGGAGATGTGTTTAACAAAAGAGGGTCGTTACATTTATAAGTTCAATAAGAAGCACACAATAAGAAGGCAACCTCCAATTCTCCCTAAAAAAGGTGGTGTACGAAAGACACCAAATGGTTTTGTTTATGTTGATCATAAAAACTGTGAAACAGAGTGGAAGCATCCCAACTTGCCAAAGGGCTGGGAAGTACACAAAACAGAAGATGGTCGACACTATTACATTAACAGTAAAAAACATACAACAACATGGAAACATCCTAATCTGCCATTATAGGCTGGGAGATGTGTACTACAAAGGAGGGTCATCCCTTTTATTTCAACCATTATGATCCTAGCCTACCAGAGGGGTGGGAGATGTTTATGCCCAAAACTATAGGACCTAGTGCATTCGTATTTTCTTATTGTAAAAATGGTAGAACAGTCAAACAACATCCAAACCTTCCTTTAGGATGGGAGATTTGGATGGCAGATGATGGTCGTGTTTTTTATGTTGATCACAACACCCGTAATACAACATTGGAACGTCCTATTTTTCCAGATCTTCCTAAGGGCTGGGAGGCCAAGATATTACCAGAGAAAGGTCGTAGATTTTATATTGATCACAACACTCGTACTACAACATGGGAGCATCCCAAGTTGAAGAAGGAACACCATACAGTAGGTAAGTGCTATTCCACTACATGGGCATGTGCATGCATATAATCTGTTTCACTTTTAGCTTGACAATCTTTAGCTACCCAGCACATCGATTTTATTTGAGTCATAAATTTCCGTGCAAAATGTGTTTAATTATGTTACAATTAGCTTTTTATTACTGAATTATTTTTACCTATAAAATTGTAAATACTGTAAGATAAAGATTGTTTAATTTTCTCTTCAATTATCAGTATCTCATTTGACTCAATGGGAAGACCCTGGATTAACGGCTAAAATGAAAGCCAAGGTAGATGAAAACCAAAAAGCTAGCCACCTTGCTGCTGTCGAGAAGGCTATACAAGAAAAGGGTGAATTGGAACACATTGTAGGACACATAGCATTTGTTGGCCCAGCTGGCTCTCTGTGTACCACCTATAATCTTGTTAACAGTTTGGTAGCGAATTGTTTTGAGTGGTGTTTTTTTAGTGTTGTGGATATTGCACGGTACATAGTCATTCTACTATGATGCATGGCTCTATAGCATTGTTGTTGCACACATAAAGGCCTATGTGTTAATTCGCATTATGGTAATTAAGAGTGAGTTCAATCGCTATTATTAGATTAATGAAGAATTGTTCAGTGTTTGTGTGTGTGTGTGTGTAGTGGCCTACACTCATTGTGTAAGCTGTTAGGCTGGAGCTAATTGAAGCAATTAAGAATGTGTATGTGGTTTACTATAATATGACCAGTTATCATAAATTATATCATGTTTGTAGCCTGGGAACGAGGGATATTGTTAGTTATTATAAGAGATAATAGATGCTATAGTCATTAGATTGTTTTCCTGTCATAATTTTTAACAAGGATCGTGCATATACCAGTCATTTTAAGCACAGGCATTTACACTAACGATCGTTGCTGATAGGGTATTAATTCGAGATGGGCATTTAATTCAGACCCCGTGTGAAAAATCTTAGTATACACGTAGGTCGAGTCGACACATCTTAGGTCAGACCATATAATTGGATAATAGGCATAGCAGTTCAATCTTCAATCTGCTATGCCTATTATCCAATTATATGGTCTCACCTAAAAAAATCAGAAAAATCCGGGCCATTTGTCCGGTGACATGCACACGCATGTATGGCTTAAGAATTGTCAGCAGAAATCTTGTCTTGAGCATGCACTCCAGCCTTGCGCAACAATCTCTGATTTGATCATGGCTATTTATAGCCAGCTATATGCATAAGCTAGTTTGCAATCCTAAAAGTTTGCTCAGACTAGCCCCACGATGCTTCCATCTGACTAGTATTACTTTTGTTAGCCTCGTTCCCAGGCCCCCAAAAAGAGGGCCTGGTGTCTACTGACTGCGCATGCACGTATTTGTAGCGAAAAAGAAATTGAGTTACAGTCCTACCTGCATGGATTGGCTACTGCTGCTTTTCCACTCTTTTCTTCTGGAAATATATCAAGTAAGTGCTTAGAAAGAGACAAGCGTTTGTTTAGCTTTTCTGTGCCTAGTGCTTCGAAAAAACCTATGATGTAATCTAGTCAACAGAGTATACGGACAATTTTATGGTGAAATTTACGATGTACCCAGATTTTGGGTACAAACTGGCACATGCACAGTCAATAGATACCAGGCCCTCTTTTGGGCCTGGGGACGAGACTATACTTTTGTAAGCAATACCTGTACACACCCACACACACATTACAGATGCTACCATTACTAAAGATATCAGTCAGTATTTGGCCAGAAGATACTCAAAGAATTCAGTGGACAGTGAACTTCAACATCAGATCAGAGACAACCTCCATATGAGGGTTATACCATGTAAGTTACTGTACATGTACAGTGTATATAGAAAATATGGACTATAATATTATCTATGTTAGAATGATTTATATAATGCATGCACTTCAATGTATAGTATAGTCTCCCATAGTACTTGCTTTCTCTATTATCACCTCCCTA
The DNA here is from genome assembly GCA_964030475.1 of Tethya wilhelma. Classification (NCBI taxonomy): domain Eukaryota; kingdom Metazoa; phylum Porifera; class Demospongiae; order Tethyida; family Tethyidae; genus Tethya; species Tethya wilhelma. Next base: position 1,443,551 of record CAXIPT010000003.1, on the reverse strand, counting down.
TTATTATGTTGACATTTCTTATCCAATGTTTAACCTCCATCTTTTTCCTCTATACCCCTATAGATACAACGAGGACCCCCCAGGATGGGGAGACACCAGAAGTAGACTATAACTTTATTAGTGTAGAGGTGTTCAGAAAGATGAAAAAGTCAGGGGACCTACTAGAGACAGGAGTGTATGAGGAAAACTATTACGGTACACCACGCCCACCTGCTCACCCATCCTCCAATGCTCACTTCCCAGCGTTCTCACGCTCCACAGCCAACACTGGATACCAGAAGGAGGGGATCATCCCACTAGACTTCCTCTCCCCCCTCTCCCACGGAGGAGAGAAAGCCATAACACCACTTCCCAGCAACTCATCCACAGAAAACGACCTTGAATTTTTCATTGAGTGAGTGAGTTACATGATTGTCGCATGACTTGTTTGATGATAGTATAAATACTACATATAACATAATACTATACTATAATATTACATGTAGCATTCCCACGTACAGTGACAATTCACGTACCGCTCAGAAGCAGAGTGCAGCAGAGGCTGCTGCCATGTGGCCTGATGCTAGTCTCAGAGACTACCCTGACAACTCCCTCCATGATTACTTGGCAATGCCATCAGAGCAGGACTTAGAGGCTAAGCTACAGGGGGAAGTGGTCCATGCCACTCTCCCCAAGACCCCCGATGGGTTTGGGCTCACCATTATCAGAGGAAACTGGCCTGGAGAACTGGTCCAGATCAAGAGCATCATGCGAGGTGGTGTTGTCGATCGTGATGGTCGGCTCAAGATTGGTGATGTCCTGGTCAGGATCAATGGCATCTCAGTCCTCACTTACAATCATCGAAAGGTTGTTGACCTCTTTAAAAGTATTCCCTTCTCATCTGATGTTCAGATCGAGGTCCGGCGAGGCTACTCCCTGCCTCATGACCTCCAAGGAGAGGGGCTTCCAGAGTACCTGAATAAACCCCCTCCAGATCTCTCTAACATGGAAAAGGTCACTATCAACATTTTTAAAGGTGTATCAGGATTTAGATTCTCTTTTGGTAAGATAGCCAGTTACTGATTGCTTGAATAAGTTTACTGAATTTCCAGCCTATCTTATAATCTGAATTCATTTTAATTTTGTTCTTTGTTTTTAACTATAAACATATATACAGAGTACCAAAAGTTAAACTGTGTGCGTATGCTCAGTTGATATAGTCAGAAAATTTATATGTGTTGCTGTATTTGTGAGTATCAATAAATGGCTTACTATACTGAAGAAAATCGCCTTTCAATATGAAGGTTACTTGATCACCAGGTGTACAAAAAAGTGACAATCAGCTGATAATATGCAGTGTTACATGTATAGTCTTATTGATGCCTTCTCTATAACTACACAGCTGTAGCTCAATTGCACTGTACTGGTGGAATTAGGGAAAGCTATAAATAATATCTGTTCATTTAACACGCACCCTCTAGATGAGTCTCCTTGGGGTCCTGTGGTGAAGAAGATCAAGGACCACTCTCAGTGTGCCCAGCTGAAGGAGGGAGATGTGCTCGTGGAGGTGAATGGGAAGTATGTGAGGAGCTATGCTCTCAATGACCTGGTCACCTTGCTCAAGAAATGCCCCAGTGGAAACCAGACAGCATTCACTGTGCTCCGGAAACCACAACTTGAAGAAGTAGGCTGTATGAGTGAGTGTAGTGATATGTTGATCAGGAAGTTTACTATAAAGTTTTCAGTAGTTTGTGTAGACAGCTATTGTTAGAAGTACAATCTTACCAGTAACTCTGCATGCTTTTGTCCTTCTCTTCTTATTTATATCGTCAATTAAGAGTATATTATTATATACTCTTGATATTGTCAGTACCCTCAGTATGATTGAGTCTTTATTTCCTTCCAGGATCATCTCGCTGGCAGCTACTCCAGACCTGATGGCTCCACCCTCAACACAAAGGATACATTCTCTACCTTAGAGATCCGCCTTATGAGACAAGTATCAGGGTTTGGCTTCAGAACCATCGGAGGAAAAGAGCAGGGATCTCAGGTAGAAAGTATATATGCACTCTTATGCCTTATATGTTTTAATCTCTCTCTCTCTCTCAGGCTTCAATTGATTCCATTGTGGCTGGAGGATCTGCTGATCTTGATGGTCGTCTTCAAGTTGGTGATGAGATCACTCACATTGACGGCATATCAGTGATTGATGCAACTCAGCGTGAGGTCATTATCCTGATGGATGAGGCAGCTACCAGAGGAGAGGTTGTGATTAGGATCAAGAGGAAGATAATGCAAACTCAACCTCCAATCTCTCGTGAGTTTTAGAGGAAAGCCTATAATATATTGCCGCCTAGATATAATATACTTTTAAATTTTAACCTTAAACCTTTACCCAAACAATATTTGCATAAATTTAATTTAATTTGTCCATAAATTTAATTTAATTTGTCCATCGGTGTAGAACAAATTACAATTGAAGCTGATCACCTTGCTGCTGTCGAGAAGGCTATACGAAAAAAGGGTGAATTAGAACACATTGTAGGACACATAGCATTTGTTGGCCCAGCTGGCTCTGGAAAGAGCTCCTTGCTGTCACGACTATCTGGTGAAATGCCTAGCTCCACCTCACCTAGCACTGGAGTAGCCGATAGAGTCATTCAAGTTGAAGTTAGAAGATCTGCTTCTATAACTGTGAGTGCTGACTCAGCAACTTGGTACAAAATCCTCTACAGTGATGAAGCCATTAAAGTGATTGAATTTGCCTCGGAAATATCCACAAGTATCACTAAGAATCCTGCACCAGGTCCTGAAGTTCCTGTCATAGAAAATACCCCAGATGGGAACATGTACAGTGGTGATCCATTTGACTCGAAATCAGATCTAAATGAAGAAAGTACCATTGCTCCATCTCCAGATTTAGATATGCCACAGCCTAAAACTCCACTTGAAAAACAAGCCACAGTTTCCCCACCATCAGGATATGTACCACCTAATAGAATTTTCAAAGATGCACTACAAGGAAAGCAATTGACTAGTTTTCGTCAATGTTTGAAGGACTCCTGGACACTCTATCTCACTGATACAGGAGGACAAATGGAATTCCAAGCAGTTCTTCCCCTGTTGGTGTCAGGTCCTTCCATTTTCTTCATTACTTTTAGCCTCATTCAAGACCTCCATGAGTTGTTCACAATAGAGTATCGTCTTCCTGACGGTGGACGGTCAGACCCCTATCAGTCAACACTCACTGTAGAGGAGGCTATTCTTCAAACCCTCTCCAGTGTAGCTTCAATGGGCACATTCACATACAATAGTTCACAGGCAAAGAGTTCTCCACTCAAACCCAAAGTCCTCATTGTTGGCACACACAAAGATCAGCTTGACCCAGCTACACGTGAATCAAAGATCAAGGAAATTGATGACTACCTTCAAAAGGTCATCAAGTCCACTGCCCACTATGACAAAGACCTGGTGGTGTTTTCCAGTGAGTCTCAACTCATCTTCACTGTAAACAACTTTGCTGAGGATGATTCAGACTTCGCAAAAATACGATCAAGTGTCGATCAAGCTGTACATCATGGCGATTTTAAAATGAGCTATCCTGCACATTGGCTAATCTTCAGTCTTATTATTCGTCAACAAAGCATACAAGATCGCATCATCAGTTACGATCAGTGTTTTGCTATTGCTCAAGATTGTGGCATAGCTACTAGTGAGGAATTAAACCACGCTCTCTGGTTTCTTCACACAAAGATTGGCCTTGTTCGTCACTTCCCCACTCCTGATCTTGATGACATCGTGATAAGAGATCCAAAGGTGCTATTTGACAGCGTCACTCACCTCTTAGTGAAGACATTCACTTTTGAAAATGTTTCCAAGAGGCCTTACGATCAGTTCAAGCACAAAGGTATATTCTCGTTTGAAGATCTAGAAAGAGTCGGTCAAATCGAAAGCCTTCTTACTCCGAGTAAGCTCCTCAAGCTACTTGAACATCTTCGAATAGCTGCTCCATTCCAAACGGAAGATGGTGTCCAAAAATACTTCATCCCCTGTGTTCTAGCCCATTCAAAAGTGTGTGATTCTCAGCAACCTCCAGCTACTCCTGAGAGTTCAGCCACCCCTCCTCTACTGATTACTTTTAAGTGTGGGTACTGCCCTAAAGGCCTTGCTGGAGCACTCATTGTGTATCTACTCACCAATGAAATGAGGTTGAATTTCAAATGGGAGCTTCAAATGGATCGAATCTTCCGAGACCAAGTTTCGTTTCGTGTCAGTCTTTACGATATCATCACTCTGAAGATCCACCCCACCTACCTGGAGCTGGTCCATAGCCGTGAAGAAAAATGTAGATCAGTTAAACGATGCTCTGTTCAGAGTGTGTGTTCTGAAGTCCGTCAAAGTATGAAAAAGGGTATTAATAAAGTATCATCCGATATGAATCTCACATCAGATGCAGACCACTCTCTTGGCTTTTATTGTCAAGACTTGGAGTGTGTTCAGGGCATTGGTCACCATCCTGTTCTGTTCACGAGGGATACTGAAAGTGAATTGGACTCAGTAGACAATTTCGTATTGTGTAGACGATCAGGGGTAATTGTCGCATCCCCCTTACCTGAGAATTACATCATTTGGTTTGGACAGATGAAAGGTCAGTTTACATAGCTATACACACTTTGCACTTGCTGTACATGTAAACGTAAATGTGCAGTAGACTATTATGATTGTTGTAAACACCAGAAGTTAAATTTTTTGGTTTATTTGTTTACATAGCTTCCACCATTGAAGATGAGCCATTCACCCACTTACCACCTACAGAAAGTTGTTCTCGTAAGTTTTAATTTGTGTATATTCATTGTTATACTTTGTAGAAGTTATCTATAATTATTTATGTGTTTTCTAGTATGTTAAATTCTCTTCATTTTCTCTCCTACAGATGTCTCTCACCTTCACTCCAAGACCTTCCGTCTTCTCTTACCAGTTGCCAGTGACTGGAAGGGCATTGGAACTCTCCTTCAAGTTCCCCCTGACTCACTAAAAAGGATTGAGTGTGATAATCGTGGAGTGAGAGATTGTCTTCGTGCTATGTTAGGGGAGTGGTTGGACCAGACCAGCTCACCTCCTTCCTTTGAGACACTGGTGGAGGCCCTGGAGATTCTTAGATATGAGTCGAAGGCACAGGAAGTTAGACTTAAATATAAGGTTGATTGATGTTGAATGTATTTACGTCACTAGTCATGATGCTTTCATGCATATGTATATATAGCTAACGTGTAGAATTTGTATACATTCTATAATTTGTATGAAATTTAATGTATAGGCTGCATTATGGAAATTGTGTACTGAGAGCAGTTTCATTAACCTCGTTCCCAGGCCTTCCCTGTGCAGCTTAAATTTTTAACCTATAGCCAGGAAAGCCCAGTTCCGTAATGTTTTGTATCTTCACTGATGATGGCAAGCCAAGCCACAACATTGTTGCATTGTATATTTATATAGTTTTTTTTTGTTGTTCTCTGTTCTTTCTGTTGGAACATCATGACATCTAAGAATGTATTTTCTGATATTCGTCAATGCACGTCTGGTAATGGGTGGACATTGCAAAATTAACTCGTGAGATCGAAATTGGTTTGGGATTTCCCCATGACAGGTTTTAATTAATATCGCGGCGTCTGAGACTGCAGACCTGGCTCAATATAGGACATGGCTTGATTTTTATTTTTGGCTGTTTGCTAGTTACATTAGTAAATTCAGCTTTAGTATACAATAATTACTGAAAAATTGCTGAATACCATTGCTATGATAATTATCATTAATAGCCAATATGCAATGTGTGTGGTATACATGTAATTGTTAATGGCAGATATGAAAACAGATGAATAATAGTAAAACACAGGTAAACCAAGGTAACCAGAGGTAAACGCAGGTAAACAGAGGTAAACACAAGTAAACCAAGGTAAACGGAAGTAAAACAACAATTTTCTCAAGCTACTCGAACATCTTCGAATAGTTGCTCACTTTCAAACGGAAGCGGATGGTGTCCAGAAATACTTCATCCCCTGTGTTCTAGCCCACTCGAAAGTGTGGGATTCTCAGCAATCTCCAGCTATACCTCTGAGAATTCAGCCACCCCTCCTCTACTGATTACTTTTAAATGTGGGTACTGCCCCAAAGGCCTTGCTGGAGCTCTCATTGTGTATCTACTCACCAATGAAATGAGGTCAAAGTTCAAATGGGAACTTCAAATCTTCCGAAATCAAGTTTCGTTTCGTGTCAGTCTTTACGATATCATCACTCTGAAGATCCACCCCACCTACCTGGAGCTGGTCCATAGCTGTGAAGAGAAATGGAAATCTGTTAAAAGATCAGTCCAGAGTGTGTGTTCTAAACGGTTTGTCAAAGTGTGGAAAGGGGTATTGAGAAAATATTATCTCACGTCAGATGCAGACCACACTCTCAGCTTCTATTGTCAAGACTCGGACTGTGTTCAGAGCAATGGACAACATCCAGCTACTCTCATGATAGACTCGGAAAGTGAGGACGATTCGGACTTGGTAGATTATGTCTTGTTTTGTAAACGATCAGGGGAAACCATTGCATCTCCTTTGCCTCAGAATTATACCATTTGGTTTGGAGAAATGCGAGGCCAGTTTCAATATATTATACTGTATAGCTAGAAAATTTCAAGGGATATAATTTTCACAGAAAAGCGATAGCCAACGTACCTTTTTGTGATTTATTTCCGAGGATCGCGCAGCCCCACCTACATGTATATTACTATATGATCCCTAAAATTTCGCGGATAAAATTTTGCAGATCACTGACGATCCATGAAAACATGCAGCAAAAATTTATACTCTTCGAAAATTTCTAGCTATAATAATTATACATTACCTTGCTGTCAGTGTGCATGCATGACATTGTACATTAATGTACTCCACTTACTCACTCAACTAACTTAAGTATACTTTGTCAAAATTATAGAGACTCCCAGTTACTTTCCACCAGGAGAAAGCTCTCATCCAATCAAGGTGAGTAGCTAATTAACTAGGAGTCATTATGATCATGCATAATACATGTACATGCATGTCACATGTGCATGATGATGTTTTTGTTCCTTTCTTATTAATTTTATGATAACAGTATGAAGATCTTGGGCTTTTGTCATTACCACACCCTTCAAGCCTGACTGGTAAGTTTATGCAAGCATCTGCTGCTAAATTTTCACTGTTAAACTTTTTATGAGAGTTGTGAAAATATGAATTGTATAGTAATAAATCTTCTGTCGAAATTTTCCAATCTAGGCGGGTTATCATCTGCCTATATCTGTATTATACAATGTCCAGTTATGTACTAGCTGCTGTAATCAATTTTGTACTAACATTCTTGTTATTATTCTTATAGAATCTGACCCAGTTGTTCTTCCACCAAACTACCAAGCAATAGTACACCAGGTACCAGTTTTGAATTGATAACTTCACACCTATAATTGTTTGTGCACATGTTTGCATACTTTCTTATACTCCTTTTTGGTGCTGAAGCTGTTGTATCTTTGACTATATAAGTGCTGGATTGATTGAACAGATTATTGTGAGTTTTGTATACATGCAGGTGCTGTCTCAGAAACTCTCAAGTGATTTCCAAAGAGTGGCTACTCCTCTTACAAAGTCAGGAATCGATACTTCTGCTCCTGCAATTTGGGAACTCAACAAAATCCACGACAAACTGAATGGAGAAGGCATCGTAATTGCTATAATAGACAATGATGTCAATCACGGACATAAAGGATTCACAAGAGCCTCTGCCGAAGGACGATTACAAGGATATAGATACCTTGAAGAGGAAGGAAAGACCACTGATGAATGGGGGGCACCAACAAATGTCGATGACAAAGCTAGTCACGGAACAATGGCTGCTTTTGTTGCTGGAGGAGAGCCATTTGGTGAAGTCAAGAGTGGAGGGGTTGCCCCTAAATCAACTCTGTGGATTTGTTCAGTTGGAGCAGCATACAATAGAGAGTCGATTATCAATGCCCTGAAAGATCTCGTCAAAAAGAAGAAAGAAAACAATGTGTTTGCACCCGATATTATTTCAATGTCATTTGGCTTCAAGTACACCCCTGGCGATACAAAACGTGATTCAATGGCCACCCACATACGAACTCTCAGGCAACTGGGAGTAGTCATGGTAGCTGCTGCTGGTAACAATGGAGTGTTCAAAGGAGGGGTTCAATTTCCAGCCGGCGAACCGGAAGTGATTTGTGTCGGAGCTCACAAACAAACAGGAGGAGCAATGGATCTGACTCCTCCAAAGGATCGTATCGATTGTTTTGCACCTGGAGAAGCTGTATGGCACCCGGATGCAACTGGTAGTATATCGTCTCTCACTAGTAGTGGCACTTCTTGTGCTGCTCCAGCCATTGCTGGGCTGATGGCTCTGTTGCTTCAGTTCTCTAAGAAGTATATGACGAATGAAGCCGAGAAGAAGGAGTATCGCGATCCTGGCTTCTTGAAACGGCTTCTCAAAGACAAACTTAGAAAGAGAGGCGATCACATTGTGCTTGATCCTGTGGAATATTTCCAGAAAGAAATTGCCTTATTCGAGCTTGGTCAGAAATGATTGGAAAGAGCTATAGTACGATTCACAAAGTTGTGGAGTCTTAACTGAAATTATTTTTTGTGTAAGTTTTTAGTATAAGTTGAATTTTCAATGTGCCTCCTGGATCAGTGATCCCAGATTCATTAATAAAGTATGTGTGTTATCTATGGCTCAATGTTTTTGTGATAATTTTTACTTAAATTTTTTGTGCTAGTGTTCCACACAGCCTCACTCACATTGCCCACTGACCTCGTGATTCTTCCGTTTTATTTTTGTTAGCATAGATAATTTTTCAATAATATTAAAATTGTTATTTCATCTGCAACAATATATATTGTTGATGGTTGTTATTATACTGATGTTTTGTGTATGCATAAATTTTGCTGTAGCATGCATGCATGCAATTCACTCATGTCTGGTAAATGGTCGATACGTTACAAAGTAGATTTTCTAATTAATGCGCATCAAGGATGTCCATATAAAATCCAGTTCACAGCTCTCCTGTTGAAAGAAAAGGTTTGAAGATGAGTTCTTCACCACGAGCAGACTACAGTGGACACGTTGTGAGTTGAGCTGTGTAAAGAATTGAGCGTCTAGCAGTAGATAATGTCATAGAGCAAGTTGTAGAAATTATGGCTGAGCCATTTGTTTATTTTGTGTGACAAATTTGTGATTTCACAGAGACTCCGTTTGTACTTTGTTGAAGCAACTGGTTTGCTAAAGAAAGATGCATTTGGACTCAGGTACATAAGTAGTCACACATGCACACACACACAGACACAGCTGCAAAGTTCTGATATAAATATGGCCGGCTCAATCATTCAAGTTCTCTCTCTCTCTCTCTCTCTCTCTCTCTCTCTCTCTCTCTCTCTCTCTCTCT
>CAXIPT010000003.1:1421620-1433334 GCA_964030475.1 Tethya wilhelma | reverse complement strand
GTGTGTGTGTGTGTGTGTGTGTGTGTGTGTGTGTGTGTGTGTGTGTGTGTGTGTGTGTGTGTGTGTGTATTAAGCAAAGTGTAATGGGAGAGTTGTATCACTGTTATGAGTTTGTCTATCTCCTAGTAGTATGTTTAAAGGAGACCTCTAGTGGTTATGTACATTTGCATGAATTGATATTGTGCAAACGCTTGTAAAAGTACACATGTGTGTGTGTGTGTGTGTGTGTGTGTGTGTGTGTGTGTGTGTGTGTGTGTCTATTAACTTCTCAGTTTGTTGTTTTCTGCTGATATTTGTGATATTGTTGTGTCTCATGCACACATTCACACTCTCATTGTTTACATAGGTTCGTGGAGATCAGTTTTCTGTGATTCTTGACGTCTTTGATGAAAACATTCTGGTGTGTTGACAGTAGGAGCAATGCTTTTAATGCACTGTTTAATTGTTGTGTTATTTACACATGTATGTTTATGTTATTATTCCAATGCACACACACTCATATTCTATCTCTCTCTCGTCATGGCTACAGATCTCTGATGATTTTCTCGGTCGTGCTGTCCTCCACATCAATCTCAATGACACTAACTCTGACACCAGACCCCACGTGGTGAGTGGCTAAGGTGTTTCTAAGAACTCACTACTCCTCTAAGAACACTAAATGGGTGTATGACAGTACATGCAATAGAAGAAAAGAGTTTGAGAGTTCAGATATCGTACACGCAGTGGTCTTACGCAGGCTGGTTTATTTGCAAAACTGGTACAGTAACTATAGTGCTTTGTGATACTAGACATTTCACAAATCTTTCCCCAAAAATTTACAGAAAGGTAAACTAAAGCAAGCCTATAACACTTATGGTATCTATATAGATCTGCAGTTTATAGACAAGTATTGATTTAGTCTAAGCCTGTGTGTGTAAGGTCCTGCACTTTGGTATGTTGCTGTAGTAGTACCTGCAGTATCCTGTGAGATCACTGTAAGCACACTAATAGATAACCTGCAGCATACAAAGCAAGAGAGAGTGCATCTACTTCAGTGTGTGGTCTAATGTAAACACACAAAAAAAAACATAGTTCAGTTTTTGGAAGCTAACTGTCTTGTGCCAATTTACTAGCCTCGTAAACCAGGCCCTCCCGCTTATCATAGCAGGGAGGGCCTGGTTTATGAGGCTACTAATTTACACCTATTCATTTTCTCACAATTTTGCTCAACTAAACTATAGCAAGCCTCGATCACATCACTCACTAGCTAGCTCGATAGACTAGCTCTCTTCTCTCTGTATAAATTATTTCAGTGAAGCTGTACTTACTGTAAGTTTGAGTTTAGTTTATAAACACATACTGTGTAATCATTATATTGATACTCAATTTGTGAAACAAAACACCTTAATGCGACTTTGGCAAGTTGCTTTAGTAGTATAGTGTATGCAGTGTCTTCTGAGATCACCACCATAATACAATGTTTAGATAAACTCCAGCATGTAAAAGCAAGAGAGATTGCATCTACTTCAGTGTGTGGTCTAATGTAAACACACAGACATAGTTCATGGTTTTTGGGACTAGCTGACTCAATGTTGGTATCAATTTGGCTATGAATATTCATACACACAGGAAGTAGATCACAGACATACATGTGATTGTGTGGTCTAGACTATATGTACCGTGACACAGGTGTGGACTTTCCCCAAATATTCGTTAAATTTTTGTCTCTCTCTAAAGTGCACGGTCAGCACTTTTGGGAGGAAGTTGTTTCCCAAATAGAGCCAAGACAACATGATGATGTCATCGTTTATTGTGAACACATACATTAACAGATTAGCAACATACACACACATACACACACACACACACACACACACACACACACACACAGGCACACACTCATGAGTACTTTACAGGCATGTGCAATATCACTTCAAGTGTACACAGTTCTTATACCTACTAGAGATCTCCTTTATACATACTACTAGGAGATAGACAAACTCATAACAGTGATGCAACTCTCCCTTTACACTTTGCTTAATACATACACACACACACACACATATTAGATCAACCATCATCTTATGTTTGCCACTGAAGTAAGAGACAGAGGGAGATCTTTATCTCTGGATCTTTTGGACAAGTACACCAACCGACACTTTCAAGGGTCAGTGTCTCTGTACCTCGTTACCTACACTTAGTTTCAAGGAAGGTGTAGTTTTAGTTTGCTGAATTGAAGCTTTGTTCTAACTCACGTGCACACACACACACCTACAATCTCAGCTTAACTTGAGTGAATCACACACTCTCTCTCTCTCTCTTTCTCTCTCTGACATACACACACATACTCACACTCACTCACGCACACACACACACACACACACACACACACACACACTNCACACACACACACACACACACAGCTTCAACTCAATGTCTCATGTTCGAAGGATGGACATGCAATTTCAGATGAAGAGAAATTACAAACAAAGAGAACATCACATGAAATGGTTGGTTTTCTAAGCTTAATGACCTTTATATCTTTAAGTTCACTATTAACTCAAATATTTAATTATTGGTTTTATTGCAGGGGCACTCTCAAATTTAATTATGTCATTGAAGATACCAGACCTGGTAGAGGTAGGTTGTACAGTTGAGTTATGCTAATTGCTTAATGGGGCTTTAAAAACTGTGTGGGGAAACTTGGTGGCTTGAATAATTGTATTGAAGATACCAGACCTGGTAGAGGTAGGTTGTACAGTTGAGTTATGCTAGTTGCTTAATGAGGCTTTAAAAACTGTGTGGGGAAACTTGGTGGCTTGAATAATTGTATTGAAGAACACATGTAGGCTAGCCTCATCCCCTGGCCCTTTCTCCATCCTACTAATGCTGATTCAGAAGTCTTCACCAGACATGTTTTGTTTAAGCTATGTAATTTTTTTTAAGAAATTAATGGTATTTAAGATTGTCAGTTTATTAGATTAATACTAGCATGCCGAACGCCTGGGAATGTATAGATACTCTCTCTCTCTCTCTCTCTCTCTCTCTCTCTCTCTCTCTCTCTCTCTCTCTCTCCACAGTTCAGCCTACAATACCGCAACCAGCCATAAATGTTGCACAAGATCCAGTGATCACACCATCTGCCCCACCCCTTGGATTTCCCCCTGCCCCTGTTCATTATCCCTCAGAACGTTCCCTCACAGCTACCAGCATCGGCTCCACTATGAGTGGCACCCACGAGGAGTCTGACAGTGATGAAGAGGGAGGGGAGGAACTGCCATCAGGATGGGAGGCTAGAGTTGTAAGTACACAGTTTAGCGCGATATGTATGTAGTTTCAAGAAGGAAAATTCATTGTGTATTTACTACGTGTATATTCTATAAATCTGTGTAATTTACATTTGAGTTAGTAACTTCAGTAAAGCAGTAATTGTTAGCATAGTAGCTATTGTATGTAAAGTTCAATGAGCTCCAGTGGAACATCACTGTAAGTGTGATCATTATTTAAACAAAGTCGTAGCTCGATATCATCAGTTGTAGGGTTGGGTAGGACCTTTGTAAACCATGGAGGGTTGTTGAACTGACAGCATGTGCTAGTGGATGAACAGTTCTGTCCATCCCAGAGGGGGTCGTCTGGAAAGAATTCTCCATGAAAGCCATCTCCAGTCCAGTCTCTGGTTGTACCAGACTCACAGAAATAATCATCACCAACAAAAGGAGGAGAGACGTAGTTTGTTCGGTCACAAGGACAAAGATTATACTCAACATTGGCACTAAGTCCTTCTGTGAGTCCAGCTGCAAAGGTCCAGATGTGTTGTCGTTCACCATCAGCTCCATGAGTCAGACTCACACCATCAACATACTGACTGTTGAGTGAGCGAGTATGTAGATTATACCCTTGAAATGAAAGAGTTGATCCAACTTAATATCCTCTGATCCTCCCACAGACTCGGCTGTACCCAGAACCTCCAACACTGAATGTAGTAGAAGAGCAGCGAAATGCATTAGAGTGAGCTCGTCCACATGTCCTCTTGGAGAGTGAAGTCAGTTGGAGTCCAGGAGGACAGTTGTAACTGGTATCAGTCATGTTAATGAACACCACTTGCCTCCATCCCGGTGTGCCATTGCAAGTGTATAGCGGTTCTTCTGTAGTTGTGGCCATGCTCTGTCCAGTGGTAGTCTCTTGTGCTGTTGTCGCCAAGAGAATGTTCCCTTCTCTTGGTACAGCAATAGTTTGAGGATCTTTGTCTGTAGTTGGTAATTGTGCTGTTGTGTCAGACAGTCCTTCAATCAGTGGTCTAATTTGGCTGAGTATTTTAAGCTCAACTTTCTTTAGTTCGTTGATATTTGGGCACCCATCTTCAAAAAACTGAGGCCTATACTGTTTAGCTGCTGCTGCACTGACTTTGAAGTTCCCAGCACTAGTAGTGATGACTACCATTAGACAGGCAATGAAGACTAGCTCTGAACACGTTTGTATCTTCATCATTAATAGTTATGTAAGTCTATGTACTTTAGCTCAATTAGTTGATATTACTTATAATATAGTTGTAGTTGAATCAAGTTTTTTGATAAACTACTCACTGCGTGTTGATTCATGTGTTTGCATGTACGTTTTGTAAATATACCATGTTATCGAGACCTAGGGTTACTGATTGTCCCAAATAGTCACCTGGTTTATATGAATTTGCACCACATTAAGATTCAGTTTAGAATTGAATCACTGCTTATGGCTCCGATGCTAGAATCATCATCACGACACGAAGGATATTGATCAATACTAAAGATAAACCACCTATTAATTAATTATTTGAAAAAACAGACAATGTCATGCTTATGCACAAATGCTTGAATATAATTATATTATACTATTTATATCTCTTATTTATGTTTTACGTTTAAGTTAGTTCTGTAAAGCAATTGACCATGGCATAGTGGCTGTTGTAAGTAAAATTCAATGAGCTGTGCATTGTTGTTCATGCATTTGCCACTACTGTGTATATATTTATGCTCTCACTACTGTAAGTTTTTGTACAACCATACAACCTCCCCATTTCTCCTTGTTAAATAATACTCATGAACCCAAGCATTTACTGAAAATGTTCTTAGAGTAGTGTGTGGTTGATATTACTCCGTAGGAAAGTACAATTTTTAAAATTTGCAATTCTGGTACCCAATTTGCCCCTCTAATTAACACATTATCTTAATCCTCCCATATCCCTCTAATTAACACACTATCTTCCCCTTTGCCCCTCTAATTACAGGACTCTAATGGCCGTCGTCTCTTCATCAATCATACCAACCATCAAGTCTCCTTCCGTCATCCTAGGAGACAGACATCCCTCCCTGAGCAACAGACACCCTCTGGAGCACAGGGCCAAGGTCAGCCTACTGCTGCTGGTGGTAGTGGAGGTGGTGGTGCTGTAGGTGGGAGAGCTGCTCTACTTGACGAGATAAGACATCATCATAGACGGTTCCTGGAGAGGAATCACAGCATTGAGGTATTGTGCAAAAGTCACATACACTCGCACATTCATAGCATTACACTGTCTGTTGTACATGTACTGTATATAATCAAACTCTCCACAATCGGGGAAAAAAGTCTGTGGTGAACTTTTTATATAAGTGATAATTTTTGGACATCTATATTGTACAAGCCTAATTTTGTGTCTAGCTACTAAACTAGAATTTTTGTAACTGTCTGATACCAAAAGTTCAGACACTGACTCAAGTTCAACGTTTTTTCAACAGTTCCACTTCCTTTGCACTCCTGTTTTCGTGATTCTTCTCAAAACGGGCATCTCTGGTGCTTTAACTAGTTTATTCACCCATAGGTTTATCATCTAAGTTCCAAGTTTATTTATCTTTATTAATCATATTCATAGGTAATGGAGGAGCCTACCCAATCATCTGACCACTCCGATGAAGAAGAGTCTCCCACCCTCCCTCAAGACGGGACTGCCTCCATCCTGCACCACGTCCAACCGGGGACCGATCCCCTCTCCGCTATGATGGGAGGACTGAGCGTGGGACAGCCGGGGGGACAGGTGGGACCTGGTGCTTCACCACGCCCACTGGGTGGAGCTTCAGTAGCTCCTAGTGCTCCTCAACAACAGCAGGCAGCTGCCATGCCTCAACTGAGCACTGCAGTACAAAGAGCGGTAAGATATATAAAGCTTGTCAAACTTTTTTTGCCTCGTGATTTGGGTTGTTGCTTACAACAGCTTTGAAATGTTGCTTTTTGTTGACTTTTCTTTCAAGATGATTGCTAATAATGCTGCTGTCCTAAAACAGTCAATTTTACTTTTGTTTAGCAAAGTTGCTTGCCTGCATACATACATTATTGACATTGACATGAATTATTGCCTTTTGTTTTCAGGCTAAAACTGTTAAAGCTGTATGTATATGTACATGTATCTTATGCTACGTGTGTGTATGTACATTATGAACCTAATGTTCTTCCTCTCCTTCCTTCTTATACCTGTATAAAGAACCATGGTCTTCCACCTGGTTGGCAAGCCTCCATGACTCCAGATGGTCGTATGTACTACATTAATCATAACACTCGTACCACAACCTGGGAGAAACCTCGCTACCTCGAGAGAAGACCCACCCAGGAGGAGAGTGGGATCAAGGCCGGACCTGTGGAGCAGGTGAGGGGGTGCTCCTAAGATTAGTGTGTTGATTGTGAAGAGGGTGAAGGGAAGTTCCTATGATTACTGTGTTATAAAATACTTTTCATAAAGGATAAAATAGCTAACTTTTGACTGGTAAGGTGTAGGAAGCTCAAAAAGCAATTAGTGTTTTCCGATGGTGCTTGAAATTTTGAAATCGGTTGGTTGGATATTTATTGAGTTATTCAATTTATTCTACTGGCATTCTCAAACCAGATAGACTTTAATGTGTTGATTAATAAGTGAGTGATCCTCAATAATGAACTTAATATTACTATTGTATTCTTGTGTCCCATTCCCATGTTAGGATTCGGACCTACCTGAAGGTTGGGAGATGAGGAAGACCAAAGAGGGTCGTCCCTACTACGTCAACCACAACACCCGCACCACCACATGGGATCACCCAAAGACAGCCAATGAAAGAGCAGGGAGTGTGGAGGAGCTGGGACCCATGCCGGTAGGTCCCTATAGACCTTATTCCCAGGCTCTCTCTCCCCACGGATATTATGCATACATATTGTGTAGCATAAAAATAGAGAGGGAGAGAGAGCACAGGCCTGGTATGCGATTTCACACGAAGACATTGTCCATATAAATAGATAATAGAGAGAGTTTGTATGCTTTCTCTAGTACATGGCATGTAAAATCATGTGAATAACTTAGCACATACCGTATAGCGGGAAATTTTCGTATGGTGGAAATTTTCGTATATTTCGTATGCGGTTCAAATATACGAAAATTAAAACTGCGAAAATTTAACTTCCGCATTTAATTTATACGAGCACGCGCCGCGTATACGAAATTTAAAACTACGAAAAATTCTTCTGGCGCCTTTATACGAAATTTTGCACCATCGAAAATTTCCCGCTATACGGTAGTCATTCACGTGATTTTACATGCCAGGCCCCCTCCTCTCTTCCTATTTTTCAGCAGAGAGAGAGTCTTTGGAGGCAAGGCTTGCTAGGTGTAGGTACAATACTTGTGAGAGTTTACACATGTGCATGCATGTGAGCAGTGAACATATTATTATGTAATAGAGTGCAAACCTTCATCAATATATAAAGTGAATGCAACATACGCACACTCTCTCTCTCTCTCCTATAGTCTGGCTGGGAAGTGAAGCAGATGCCTGATGGACGCATCTTCTTTGTTGACCATGGTGAGAAAAATGCTTAGTCATGTATAGCTGTTTGACATAATTATTGATATGCCATTTCAATATTTCTTTCTAATTATCAGCAACCCATTCAACTCAATGGGAGGATCCTAGACTAATGGCCAAGAATAAACCAACAGCAGTAAGCTTCTATATATAGAATGTTTTTCAGTTCTATGTAAAGTAGTGCACAATATTGCAAGCTTAACCTTTTAATGTTTAACCCTTCACTCCTTCATATCTTTTCTACTTGTAGAAGATACAGTATTCTCGGGACTATAAACAGAAGTACACCAACTTCAGATCAAAACTGGCACCCAAGGTGAATACATTAATTCACACACTCATTTTTGTAGTATAATTCATAGAAACTTTAGAAACAGCATAAGAATCACTGAAAGTGTAGCTCATGGAATTTTGTCACAAAATCTATTCCTAAAAATGTCTCTTCAAGGCCTTTTCACCTTGAATCTGCTATGCAAAATGTAAATAAGGAGGGAAAAAACAAATATAAAAAGCAAAATAAACACACATACACACACACACACACACACACACACACACACACACACACAGCACCCTGTTCCCAACCAAATCAACATCCCAATCCGTCGTTCTCACATCTTTGAAGACTCCTACAACTTCATCATGAATGTGAGAGATGTGGAGAAACTAAAGTCTCGTCTCTACATCGAGTTCACCGGAGAGACAGGTCTGGACTATGGTGGTCTGGCCAGGGAGTGGTTTTATCTCCTCTCTCATGAGATGTTCAACCCTTACTACGGACTGTTTGAGTACTCAGCTAGGTCAGTGGTCATGCTATGTATGTGTGTGTGTGTCTTTGGTAATTAATGTTTATTTTACCACAGCTCTTGAGTCATACAGTAGTTAAATCTTCATTATTATTGTCATTGCATGGTCATAGAAGCTTTACTGTTGTTATACAGTAGATGGGATCTTCTAACGAAATATAAATTTAAGACTTACAAATTTCTTTTTTTTTTCTGTTTGCCCCACCTTCCCAAGATTGTAAGTCAATCTTATGTCACAAACACACACCCCTCTCCCTCCCTGCAGTGATGACTATACTCTTCAGATCAGTCCAGAGTCAGGCCTCTACAATGAGAATCATCTTGACTACTTCCGCTTCGTAGGAAGAATATGTGCCTTGGCAGTCTACCATAACCGTCTCTTGGATGGTGAGTGAATGTGCTAGAAGTTTTTTTTTGTTTTTATTTTGATGATCAAACTAGCATCTCAAATTATAGCTTCAAGATAGCTTTGTGGGTTAGTTTTTTTGTTGTTTTTTTTGCTTGCTTCATTCTCTCTCTCTCTCTCTCTCTCTCTCTCTCTCTCTCTCTCTCTCTCTCTCTCTCTCTCTCTCTCACTCTCAGCATTCTTCATCCGTCCCTTCTACAAGATGATGTTGGACAAGCCCATCACCCTGGATGACATGCAGTCAGTGGTGAGTTGATTATCATAAACTTACTCCAGTATTGGTGTAGCTTAGCTCCCAAGCTGGGCTTTTGCTAGAGAACCTTAAACTTGTATTTTCAATGATTTTACCAGTTTATTTGTTTTGTTAAACACTATGCGGCTCTGTTATGTAGCCAGGCCATTTATCTATTATGCTCTGACATTCCTTCTCCTATTGATACTATAGGATGTGGAGTTGTGGAACAGTTTCACCTACATCCTTGAGAACGATCCGGAGGACCTCTGTCTCTCTTTCAGTGTCAACAAGAAAGTCTTTGGAGAGGTATATACACAGTACTCCTGTGTGTATATGTACATTTCTCTAATGCTGGACTATTGAATCATGTGACTTGCATGTGATACTCAGATCACTGAAGTTGATTTGAAGCCTGGTGGTAGGGACATCCCCGTCACTGAGGCCAATAAGAAGGAGTACATAGAGTGAGTCACTAATGAAATATTATTGCTGGAGGTTTCGGGTTAAAATTAATTTCAACAAAGTCCCGTGTATCTTTTCCTTGAGATTATTTTCAACATTATTTTCACACTATTGTATATATTATTGTGTGTCTGTAAGTATTTCACATGTGCTTTAATGTTTACTCAACAGTCTGGTGATGAAGTGGAGATTCACTGATAGAGTTCAAAAGCAAATGGACAATTTCCTCAAGGTAAACCATACAATGTCATGTATGCATAAAACTATCGTGCATTAACTATCTCCACGCTCTCACACACTCTCACTCTCAGGGGTTCACTGATCTAATTCCTCGACGACTGATAAAAGTCTTTGACGAAAGAGAACTTGAGGTAATTAAATTAATGATCGCAAATTATAATCTTCATGTGATTGGGCAATTTTCACTGTTTTTGCTACTAATCCAATTATGGTGATCTTGAGTTAAAAAGCAATTTCCAATCTGTTGTTTACGTCTCTAGATATATACATGTTCACTGTATTGCCCAGCTAACTCGATCCTACATGTCTTTCTCCCATCCAGTACCTCCTAGGTGGTCTGGCTCAGATTGACGTGGAGGACTGGAAGAAGAACACGGAGTATGTTGGTTACTATGCCACTGATAACACAGTGGTGTGGTTCTGGAAGGCTGTGGAGAACTATGACAATGAAATGAGAGCTAGGCTGCTCCAGTTTGTGACCGGGACCTCTAAAGTACCCATGAATGGTTTCGCAGAGCTGCAAGGTTTGTCTAAGATAAGATCATAATTATAGTCAGAGCTAGTTAGGTTGAGCTGTCACAGTAAACTAAAGATAAAACTCATCAACTTTTAAGCAATGTGACAATTTGTGTCACTAACATACCTTAAGGTATACATGCTGGACTTACCAGTTGAGTTGATTTGTACCTTGCTTTTGATTCTACAGTAGCTGTATCTTGACAGGTTGCATAATTTTAAATTTTGTTCTTCTCCGACACTACAGGAAGTCAAGGTCCTAGAAGGTTTTGTATCAAGAAATACGGCCTTCCTACCTCACTACCAAGAGCACACACATGGTATGGAAGTTATGAGAGCATCATGACATTGATTGTGATATATAACACATTCACACACACACACACACACACACACACACACACACACAGTTTCAATCGTATTGACCTCCCGCCCTATCCAAGCTACCACAAGTTAAAAGAAAATTTGAGACTTGCAGTTGAGAACACTGAAGGATTTGAAGGAGTGGATTAGTAATAATTCGGAAAGTGAACAAGTGAAAAATTAATGCATTTCCATGGCACAAGTAGATAGTTTTTTGTGGCTCAGTTAAAGTTTTGTTAATAGTTCCACTGAATAATAAGACACTTTTATTGTTGATACGTATACGTAATTATTATACTAGTTTATGTTTCTGTTTGACTTATTGTGTATTTTTGTCCAATCAATTGTGTTGTCCTGTGGCCGTGGTTGCGATTCTGTGCGCGCATGCGCAAAAATGACCTAATGTGCCGCGCGCGCCACATATTATTAAAGTCATGTACACGTGCACATGTCCTACATTGGACTTGTAAGGATGCTTGTACAAGTATTTGTTGCATGTGTCTTCTGCATGCAAGTGTACGTCTCAAAAAGTTTATAAATTTAAAAGAAGATTATCGTCTCAAAAAGTATAAAAGAAGGCTATTGTGAGAGTAAGGAGAACTAGCAGGACCTCAATTCTTATAGTAAACCAAAAGAGAACGTCTAGAGGGCTACATGTGTCAACGTGACAAGAGGCCAGGGCTTGTTGCAAGGAAAAACTTGCCAGACTATGTCAATTCAAGGTCAGCCTGTCAGTCACAGTGCCACTATTTCTAGCTGCTATATATATTGTCTGTGCACTTAGTCTACAGCTATGTAAACTGATGATATTATTGACGTTTAATGGCATACACACACACACACACACACACACACACACACACACACACACA
>CAXIPT010000003.1:1290466-1421596 GCA_964030475.1 Tethya wilhelma | reverse complement strand
TGTGTGTGTGTGTGTGTGTGTGTGTGTGTGTGTGTGTGTGTGTGTGTGTGTGTGTGTGACAGTGTGTGTATGTATGTATATACATGGGTGTGCAGTTTATTAATCTTAATAATAAACAAAAAAAATGCTATTAAACACCAACACTGATCAGTCATTGCTACTGAATATCAGCAGCTTCCTGAAATTCATTGCTATGAATTAAGTTCAATGCGATAACTATACCTCCAATTATACGACCCTAAAACCAATAAATAATAAAATTGAATAAAGGTCACGTGCACAGGGATTTAACCTACAGCCCGGTATACAAGTAAATAAACAGACCTTCACCAATTAAGAGGAAGGTTTAGTTATTGATTTAAAACCTGGCTAAGAATTTGTATCAGATTCTTAACTTGACTGTACAAAATTAAGCTCAGTATACGTAAGTATATTACTTAAAAGTGAAGCTCAGTGCATGCATATTCTGTGAAAGATGCCTTCCTATCTTGGTTTGTGTCAGCTGGTGATGATTTGTCTCTGTGTGAGGCTTCACATTGCTTCAGGAGACACCTTCTACATTGCCACATCATCAAGTAGCCCTTGTCCTGGAGAGTTTGATGGAGTGCCTTGTCTTACTCTACGAGAGTATGCCTCAAATCCAAGTCGAAGTCAGAACATAACATTCCTCGTTGAACCTGGATCTTACAACCTCTCTCTGGTATTGCCTGTTTCCAATGGTTACAACTTTACAATGTCCTCCACCAATGCTACTGTGATGTGTACATCTGTGAATGCCAGGTTCACATTTGACACAGTGGAGAATGTCTACATCAGTGGAATGACATTTCAAGGGTGCTACACTGCAATCGAATTTATAGGTGTTTCTACAGCAATCCTATCAAACAATTATTTTATTTCAAATCAACAGCAAATAAATAGTTTTTACCACAATGGTGGAGCTATACAGATATCTAGGTCATCCCTTGAGATTAGTGATTGTGAATTTCGCTACAACATAGCCAACACAAATGGAGGAGCAATTTATGTAACTTTTTCAAATCTTACAATTAATAGAACAGTTTTTGTTGACAACACGGCACAATTCCAGAAAGGAGGAGCCATTGATGCAGTTTCATCCAGTATCATGATTGATAGATCGGTATTTAGCAATAACAGGGCAAATTCTAATGGAGGTGCCATATATTTACGGAATCACAGAGGATATAGGTCATACATAAATTTAATATTATCAATCAATCTTTCTAATTTTACACAAAATACTGCAACATATGGAACAGGAGGAGCAATTTATATCCGTGAATACAACTTCTACGCATCTGGAACAAGTAATACAGAAATTAACGGCTCAGTTTTCAGTGACAATAATGCAAACTACAATGGTGGAGGAATCTACTATGAATTTGATAGTAATACAAGATCAGCAGTATCATTCTACTTTAGAATTGATGATTCAATATTTTACAGAAATCATGCAGGAGAAAGTGATGGAGGTGCGATCCACATAAATCATAGGAATGATGGGGCAGCAATATTTAATCGTACATTGATTTTATTGCGATCTCAATTCACTAACAACACCAGTGGTAAAAGAGGAGGAGCAGTTTACAAAAGTCAGAGGAATGATAATGTATATATAATTCAAACATATTTCATGAACAACACAGCTAACACATTTGGCGGTGCTGTTTATGTTTTTGGTACAAACAGCTCCATTCATGTAACTGGTAGTTCATTTCTCAACAACACAGCAACAAGGGAAGGTGGAGGAGCTATTTACTCTGATGGACTCAATGCTAATGTAACACTCTCTTCTTCAACCTTCATCAATAACTCAGCTTCTTACTGTGCTGTGTTGGATGTGGACAACTATAACCACTTCAGTGTGAACCTCACAAACAGTCTATTCAACTACAACACAGCAACTGGACGTGACACCCTTGGAGGAGGAGTGGCATGTATTAGGAATGCCTCCATCAACATTCTCAACAGTACCTTCAGACACAACTCTGCCAATAACCATGCTGGGGTGTTCTTCATAGACGAAAGTCTCACCACAGTGGACAGAAGCTCTTTCATTAACAATACTGCAGCTCTGGATGGTGGTGTGTTCTACACTTATGTCCATGCCTCTGACTACATCATTACAAGAAGTCAGTTTAGTGACAACTCAGCTGGTGATGATGGAGGAGTCATGTACATTGGACGTCTCGATAGCTTTGTTAGCATCCATGAATCACTCTTTGACTCAAACACTGCAGCTGATAGGGGTGGAGTTATTGCCATCATTGCCAGTTCAATGCAAATGGAGATCAACCACACAAACATCTTCAACAACACAGCCCAGTACGGAGGAGTTATCAGTGCTTGTAACAGTCAGATCACATTCTTTGAGGAGGCTCTGAATGTGACTGTCGATCCAGTGCTCCCATTTTGTATGCTTTACGAAGGAGACATCCATCATTTTAACATAACATTGCCACCAGATCCTGTACTTTCAACAGAACCACCAGCTACGACAGTACCACTGACCACAAGTGAACCAATGACCACAATGGAGACAACAGAAGAGATCACAGCTATGGAGACGACAGAGGAAGGGACCACAGCTATGGAGACAACAGAACAAGGGACCACAATTGACCATGAGATTACAACTGAGTCTGAGGTAGTTAGTACACCCAGTAATACTGATCTACTGACTACAGTGCAAGCTACAACAGCTGATTCAGAAATAGTCAATGGAACTGATCAGCCAGTGAACACAACTGAGATTCAATTCACAACTGCACTAGTTACAGAGCTAGAGAATACTACAGAAGAGCTAACTCCATCTCAGCCAGTGACTACAACAGAGATGGTGAGGACAACCGAGCCACTGAATACAACAGAAGGTGAAACTACAGCTGAAATGAGTACTCCAACAGAACCAGTAACTACTATGGAGCCACTGACGACTACAACAGAGACAGAGAAAACAAACGAACCAGTGACACTGGATAATGTACCACCTGGTACTACTGAGGATACAACTGATACCACAGATAAACCTCACATTGAAAGCACAGCCAAGACGCCTATAACCATCATAGAAAAGGATTCCACTTTGTCTATAATTCTCTCAGCTGTTGCTACAGCAAGCTCACTTTTCGCCACAGTCATAGCTGTGGTATCTTTAGCATTGCAGTTTTGTCCAAAAAAGAAAGAAAAGAAAAAGAAGAGTGAGCCTATAAAGCCATTTTATGGTGACATTCCAACATTTACTCCTCATTCTTCTCTTGCCTATGCCTCTCCCATTTACAACCCTTGCTATGATGAAACAAAGAACTAACTAAACATGATTTCTTACTTGTAAATACAGTATTATTGTCTTATCCTGTATAATTATAATAATATACTTGAGTTGTGTTTAACATGCATGCATATACAATGTTGGGTTACTATAGTGATTTTTACAGATTATTTTATGCTTTGTAGTTAGCTACACTAGCAGCTCTTAGTAGTTTAATGGTATTGTTAAGGTAACAGAGTACATTCCGTTATGAATATTTAATGAGCAAGAATAAAAAGGTTCTTCTTGGCAAAATTACTGCAGTAATTTCCTACTAAATTTTAAAATACGGTCACACGGGAAATAATTTGGAAAAAAACTGATGTCAAAAATCACTACGCATGTTCATTAACATATTCATGAATATGCGGTAGCCCGTAACCTTTAAGATGATTTTTTTCATACCTTTCAGTTTATAGTCTCTCATTAAATTAAAATTTAGATTTGGAGGTCTCTCAATGGTATTTCGGTGCCAGATAATTCCCAGATGCTCATTGGTTCAGTTATCTGTCACTGCACGTACCACTGTGTGTGTGTGCGTGTGTGTGTGTGTGTGTGTGTGTGTGTGTGTGTGTGTGTGTGCTTATGCTATTAAATGACAATATTTACATAGCAGTAAGTGTATAGCCTGACCTTGAATTGATATAGTCTGGTAGGTTTTTCCTTGCAACAAGCCTGGACTCTAGTTGATACATGTAGCTAGCTTTGTCAGTAAGAAGATGAAAACTTATGTCCTGTTAGTTCTCCTTACTCTCACAATCTTCTTTCAAGCGTTTTTTTTGTTTCTTTTTGAGACACATGCATACTAGCTCGCAGAATTAGGACAGAATTTTACAAATACTGGTCTAAACTTGAATGTACAAGCATCCTTACAAGTCTTCATTTGGGACACGTGAGCTAGGGCGCGCGCGGCATGTTATAAGTCATTTTTGCGCATGCGCGCAGAATCGAGAGAAAAGCAACCACTGGACGACAATTATATTACTTGCATTGGACAAAAATAATATAGTCAAACAAAGAAACATAAACTAGTATACTATAGGTGTCAATAATAAAAGTGTCTTATAATATTATACGGTGATAATCCGAAAACTAATAACAAACTTTAACTGAGTCACAAAAAACTACTTGTGCCGTGAAATGCAATAATATTTCAGTTGTTCAATGTCAAAATAATTATTAATCCACTCCTTCAAATCCTTCAGTGTTCTCAACTGCAAGTCTCAAATTTTCTTTTAACTTGTGGTAGCTTGGATAGGGCGGGAGGTCAATACGATTGAAAGTGTGTGTGTGTGTGTGTGTGTGTGTGTGAATGTGTTATATATCACAATCAATGTCATGATGCTCTCATAACTTCCATACCATGTGTGTGCTCTTGGTAGTGAGGTAGGAAGGCCGTATTTCTTGATACAAAACCTTCTAGGACCTTGGCTTCCTGTATTGTTGGGGAAGAACAAAATTTAAAATTGTGCAACCAGTCAAGATACAGCTAATGTAGAATCAAAAGCAAGGTACAAATCAACTCAACTGGTAAGTCCAGCGTGTATAGTAATACCTAAGGTTACTATTAATAGCGGCAACTAATTTTAGCGGTTTGGCACATATGCACTTTTGGCGGATATTAATTTTAGCGATTTTTAATATTTTTGTTCTAATTAAGTGAAATTCTATTATGGTATAAAATATTGCGCATACTTAATTTAGCGTTTTTCAAGCTTCTCGCTAAAATCTCTAAAATTAGTTGCCGCAATTAATAGTAACCTTAAGGCACGTTAGTGACACAAATTGTCACATTGCTTAAAAGTTGATGAGTTTTATCTTTAGTTTACTGTGACAGCTCAACCTAACCAGCTCTGACTATACAGCTCTGATCTTATCTTAGACAAACCTTGTAGCTCTGCGAAACCATTCATGGGTACTTTAGAGGTCCCGGTCACAAACTGGAGCAGTCTAGCTCTCATTTCGTTGTCGTAGTTCTCCACTGCCTTCCAGAACCACACCACTGTGTTATCAGTGGCATAGTAACCAACATACTCCGTGTTCTTCTTCCAGTCCTCCACATCAATCTGAGCCAATCCACCCAGAAGGTACTGGATGGGAGAGAAAGACATGTTAGATAGGCAATACAGCGCACATACATGAATACATCTACAGACTTAAATAATAATTGTTATATCACAGATTGGGAGGTATAAAGATCACCATAATCACATTACTGGCAAAAAATTAATAGTAAAAATTCTCTGATCTACGGTAGCATGCTGATTGCATATTATTAATAACAATTTATTTACCTCTAGTTCTCTTTCGTCAAAAACTTTTATCAGTCGTCGAGGAATTAAATCAGTAAACCCCTGAGAGTGTGTGTGGGGATAAGATGATACTTGGATGATAGTTGTTGATGCATATACATAATAATTATGTACTGTAACATGTCTTACCTTGAGGAAATTGTCCATTTGCTTTTGGACTCTATCAGTGAATCTCCACTTCATCACCAGACTGTTGAGTAAAGATTAAAGTACATTTGAAATACTTACAGACACACAATAATATATATAATAGCGTGAAAATAATGTTGAAAATAATCTCAAGGAAAAGATACAGGGGACTTTGTTGAAATTAATTTTAACCCGAAACCTCCAGCAACAATATTTCATCACTGACTCACTCTATGTACTCCTTCTTATTGGCCTCAGTGACGGGGATGTCCCTACCACCAGGCTTCAAATCAACTTCAGTGATCTGAGTATCACATGCAAGTCACATGATTCAATAGTCCAGCATTAGAGAAATGTACATATACACACAGGAGTACTGTGTATATACCTCTCCAAAGACTTTCTTGTTGACACTGAAAGAGAGACAGAGGTCCTCCGGATCGTTCTCAAGGATGTAGGTGAAACTGTTCCACAACTCCACATCCTATAGTATCAATAGGAGAAGGAATGTCAGAGCATAATAGATAAATGGCCTGGCTACATAACAGAGCCGCATAGTGTTTAACAAAACAAATAAACTGGTAAAATCATTGAAAATACAAGTTTAAGGTTCTCTAGCAAAAGCCCAGCTTGGGAGCTAAGCTACACCAATACTGGAGTAAGTTTATGATAATCAACTCACCACTGACTGCATGTCATCCAGGGTGATGGGCTTGTCCAACATCATCTTGTAGAAGGGACGGATGAAGAATGCTGAGAGAGAGAGAGAGAGAGAGAGAGAGAGAGAGAGAGAGAGAATGAAGCAAGCAAAAAAAACAACAAAAAAACTAACCCACAAAGCTATCTTGAAGCTATAATTTGAGATGCTAGTTTGATCATCAAAATAAAAACAAAAAAAAACTTCTAGCACATTCACTCACCATCCAAGAGACGGTTATGGTAGACTGCCAAGGCACATATTCTTCCTACGAAGCGGAAGTAGTCAAGATGATTCTCATTGTAGAGGCCTGACTCTGGACTGATCTGAAGAGTATAGTCATCACTGCAGGGAGGGAGAGGGGTGTGTGTTTGTGACATAAGATTGACTTACAATCTTGGGAAGGTGGGGCAAACAGAAAAAAAAAAGAAATTTGTAAGTCTTAAATTTATATTTCGTTAGAAGATCCCATCTACTGTATAACAACAGTAAAGCTTCTATGACCATGCAATGACAATAATAATGAAGATTTAACTACTGTATGACTCAAGAGCTGTGGTAAAATAAACATTAATTACCAAAGACACACACACACATACATAGCATGACCACTGACCTAGCTGAGTACTCAAACAGTCCGTAGTAAGGGTTGAACATCTCATGAGAGAGGAGATAAAACCACTCCCTGGCCAGACCACCATAGTCCAGACCTGTCTCTCCGGTGAACTCGATGTAGAGACGAGACTTTAGTTTCTCCACATCTCTCACATTCATGATGAAGTTGTAGGAGTCTTCAAAGATGTGAGAACGACGGATTGGGATGTTGATTTGGTTGGGAACAGGGTGCTGTGTGTGTGTGTGTGTGTGTGTGTGTGTGTGTGTGTGTGTGTGTATGTGTGTTTATTTTGCTTTTTATATTTGTTTTTTCCCTCNGGTAGTACTGGGTACATAGGAATGGCACGGATGGTCCATTAGCGCAATACAAATATTCACGCGAATAACTCTGCAAAAACCGGGCGCTTGGCACTAAAAGGCTTCTCAAGCTACTATTTAGTTCATTCTCTTTCTAACAAGCCCAAAAACATGGCCTAAAACCATTGCTAAAGTACCAAACTAAAATATGCCAAACCTCCAGTTTTCTCCATCTTCTTCTTCTTCTTCTTCTTCTGTTATGTCACGGCTTTTCTCGAAGACTGTACACTTATAGAAGCTAATTCTTGAACGAATAAACTTGGTATGTTGGTCTTCATTCGCTTTTGGCATCGGTTTTCTGTGTCACTCGTCGAGTGGCTCAATACAATCTGACCAGCATTCCTATCTTGTTTGCTCACTTTTTTACGATTTGGCCATTCCTATGTTTACATTACATTTCTAATGGTTTTTGTACTTGTAATATTATAGCAAGACCACATGTGGTGATCATAAATTATGGACTATATACTTAGTCTTATAAACACAACTCAAATGGTACAAGGTGTGTACATAGAACAAAAACAATTTTGGGCATATCTAGTGTTAGTTCCAAATCTTAAGTAAAGTATTCTAAGACAGTAATATGCAACAAGTTATATAGCATATATTTAGAACTAGTTTTTTGGTTCATCATAGCAAGGGTTGTAGATGGGAGAGGTGTAGGCAAGAGAAGAATGAGGAATAAATGTTGGAATGTCACCATGAAATGGCTTTGTAGACTTGTTCTTCTCTAACTTTGGCTTCTTTTTGTTTGTACGAGAAGATAACCATCCTAAGACAGAAATAACTATAGCAACAAGAGAACCAACAGAAGAAATGGAAGAAAGAATCATAAACGATATAAGTAATTCTTTGGATATGGAATCTTTCTCAGTTATTACTGTTCCAGAGGACTTGATAGTTACTATAGTTTCAACATTAAGTTGTTTGGAAGATGTGGTGTCCATTTCGGAATCGGTTATTGTTTCTTTGATCGTACCAGGTGGTACATTATCCAGTGTGACTGGTTCAGTTGTTTTCTCTGTCTCTGATGTAGTTGTCAGTGGCTCCATAGTAGTCACTGGTTCTTTTGGAGTACTCATTTCAGCTGTAGTTTCACCTTCTGTTGTATTCAGTGGCTCTGTTGTCCTCACCATCTCTGTTGTAGTCACTGGCTGAGATGGAGTTAGCTCTTCTGTGGTATTCTCTAGCTCTGTCACTAGTTCAGTTGTCAATTGAGTCTCAGTTGTGTTCACTGGCTGATCAGTTCCATTGACTATTTCTGAATCAGTTGTTGTAGATTGCACTGTAGTCAGAGGATCAGTATTATTGGGTGTCTCCACTGTAGTAACTACCTCAGACTCAGTTGTAATCCCTTGTTCCGATGTTGTCCCAATCTGTGTCATCTCCACTGTAGTCCCTTCCTCTGTCATCTCCATAGCTATGGTCCCTTCCTCTGTTGTCTCCATAGCTGTGGTCCCTTGTTCTGTCGTCTCCATAGCTGTGGTCCCTTGTTCTGTCGTCTCCATAGCTGTAGTCCCTTGTTCTGTTGTCTCTATAGCTGTGGTCCCTTGTTCTGTCGTCTCCATAGCTGTGGTCCCTTGTTCTGTCGTCTCCATAGCTGTGGTCCCTTGTTCTGTTGTCTCCATAGCTGTGGTCCCTTGTTCTGTCGTCTCCATAGCTGTGGTCCCTTGTTCTGTTGTGTCCATTGTGGTCATTGGTTCACTTGTGGTCAGTGGTACTGTCGTAGCTGGTGGCTCTGTTGGAAGTACAGGATCTGGTGGCAATGTTATGTTGAAGTGGTGGATGTCTCTTTCATAAAGCATACAAAATGGGAGCACTGGATCGACAGTCACATTCAGAGCCTCCTCAAAGAATGTGATCTGACTGTTACAAGCACTGATAACTCCTCCGTACTGGGCTGTGTTGTTGAAGATGTTTGTGTGGTTGATCTCCATGTGCATTGAGCTGGCAATGATGGCAATAACTCCACCCCTATCAGCTGCAGTGTTGGAGTCAAAGAGTGATTCGTGGATGCTAACAAAGCTGTCGAGACGTCCAATGTACATGACTCCTCCATCATCACCAGCTGAGTTGTGACTAAACTGATTTCTTGTAATGATGTAGTCAGAGGCATGGACATAAGTGTAAAGCCCACCACCATCCAGAGCTGCAGTATTGTTGATGAAAGAGCTTCCATCCACTGTGGTAAGACTTTCATCTATGAAGAGCACCCCAGCATGGTTATTGGCAGAGTTGTGTCTGAAGGTACTGTTGAGAATGTTGATGGAGGCATTCCTAATACATGCCACTCCTCCTCCAAGGGTGTCACGTCCAGTTGCTCTGTTGTAGTTAAATAGACTGTTTGTGAGGTTCACACTGAAGTGATTATAGTTGTCGACATCCAACACAGCACAGTAAGAGGCTGAGTTATTGACGAAGGTTGAGGAAGAGAGTGTTACATTAGCATTGAGTCCATCAGAGTAAATAGCTCCTCCACCATCACTTGTTGCTGTGTTGTTGAGAAATGAACTACCAGTTACGTCAATGGAGCTATTTGTACCAGCAACATAAAGAGCACCTCCGAATGTGTTTGCTGTGTTGTGAATAAATCTTGTTGAAGAGAGATTTATAGTTGCGTGTTGTCCATTGATATAGATCCCTCCACCTGTGTTATCAAGAAATGAGCTGTCACTAACATTGATTGAATTTCCTGTCCCTTCTACATATAAAGCTCGTCCATCACTACTTGCTCTAGCTGTTGTTGATGAAATGAGTCTGATGTATTAGCATTGCATCATTTGCCCCATTCTTATAAATTGCTCCTCCACTTCTACTAGTGGTGTTGTGGATGAACTGANGTTGCTGTGTTGTAGTTGAATAGACTGTTTGTGAGGTTCACACTGAAGTGGTTATAGTTGTCGACATCCAACACAGCACAGTAAGAGGCCAAGTTATTGATGAAGGTCGAGGAAGAGAGTGTTACATTAGCATTGAGTCCATCAGAGTAAATAGCTCCTCCACCTTCCCTTGTTGCTGTATTGTTGAGAAATGAACTACCAGTTACATCAATGGAGCTTCTTGTACCAGAAACATAAAGAGCACCTCCAAATCTGTTTGCTCTATTATTGACAAATCTTATTGACAAAATTTTAATAGGAGAATTTGTACCATTAGTATAAATTCCACCTCCACTTAGTGTTCTAGCTATATTGTTGATAAGTGAACTGTGGGATATGTTAATCAAATTGTTTATTCCTGTGGAGTAAATTGCTCCTCCTGCATTTGCTATGTTGTTTGAAAATTGGTTCTGATATATCAGCATTTCATCATAAACATTTCCTTTGTAGACTGCTCCTCCTCTTCCACCAGCAGTGTTGTTGGTGAACTGACATTTTATCATAGATGAGTTGGTGTTGGCAGTGTTTCTATATCGAATGATGTAAATTGCTCCTCCATCAAAACTTGTTGCAGAATTTCTGTTGAATTCTGATCTCATAATATTGAGTGATACTCTAATTGCAGATCTGCTACTATAAGAATAAATAAAGTATATTGCTCCTCCAAAGTATCCTGCATTATTGTCATCAAAAAATGATGTTTCGATTCTTGTGTCAGTTGATCCAGATATATAGCTACCACCTCTGTCAGAGACATGGATGGCACCTCCATTGTCATTGTACCCAGCTCTATTTTGTGAAAAATTAGACCTTATAATTACTAATCTAAAATTTTGCGATCTCCTGTATACTCTGTAATTGTTGACATAAATGGCTCCTCCATGATTATTAGCTGTATTACTTCTAAACACCGATCTGTTAATTGCAATGTTTGATGAGCTAGTGTAAATTGCCCCTCCATTGCCCCTGGCTACATTGTTGCTGAACACTGATCCAACAATTGTAATGCTTGATTCTGTAGCATAAATGGCTCCTCCACTGTAGTAGGCTCTGTTGTTTCTAAACTCACAATCACTGATTTCAACTGAAGAACTACTAACATACAAGGCATTGTTATAGGTATTGTAGCTTTGTTGCCGATTTAAAATAAAGCTAGTTGTTGTTAAAGTTGCTGAACTAACAGTTGTCATTTGTATTGCTGTATTGCTTCCTTGAAATATCATTCCACTGATGTAAGTGCTTGTAACTCTTGTCATTTGTATTGCTGTTCGACATCCAGTAAATGTCATTCCACTGATGTAGACATTCTCCACTCTGTCAAATGTGAATCCAGCATTTGATGTACACATCACAGTAGCATTGGTGGAGGACATTGTAAAGTTGTAACCATTGGAAACAGGCAATACTAGTGAGAGGCTGTAAGATCCAGGCTCAATGAGGAAGGTTATGTTCTGACTTCGACTAGGATTTGAGGCGTACTCTCGTAGAGTAAGACAAGGCACTCCATCAAACTCTCCAGGACAAGGGCTACTTGATGATGTGACAATGTAGAAGGTGTCTCCTGAAGCAATGTGAAGCCTCACACAGAGATAAATCATCACCAACTGACACAAACCAAGATAGGAAGGCATCTTGACTCAATATACTTAGCTGCAATGCTTCTGTGTGAGCTTTGTGTAACAGCTATATAGCTAAGTCAACTGATTGATAAAATATATGTATTGGGTGTTTAAACAAGTAAGTGATCAGCACACAATGACTAGGTGTGTTGTCCTGTTTGTTTTTCATGGTTCTAGCCTATACCCTCTAGCTACTTCTCTGTAAGTTGATCTTCAGTCATTTGGTTATTCATTTATTTTGTGACGTATTAAATCAAACTCATTGTTGATGAATAGCAGCAGCTTCATTAGCAAAGAAATTCATGTTTATGGACTGTAAGGTGATAAACAGCTGTTGATATAGTAGTAATAGATCATAACTAATTTTGATAATAATTTATTTAAAATTTAGACTCAGTGACAATTCATGGAAATTTGTGCATGATCAGTTGTATGAAGTTTTGAGGAGATATCCTCAAATCTCATCCATTGGATGTCTCCTTTAATCATTTTTTATGTGTATAATTCTTCCACCAGCTGTCTGTAAGTGCTTGCACAATGGTGCTGCATGAACCTCCTTAGAAGCCTGAGCCATATTCCCTTCAGTGGTGTGATTACTCAGTGTCCCTCCATATATAGAGACCTGCAATACAGCCTTCTGACCAAAGCTGGGACCATCCATGCAATACCAACTATTCATAGCTATATATGCTATGTGTAAACTGCTTGTACAAAATGGGGATAAAAAAGATTATCATAGTCAAAACATAGGCTTAAACTAGCCTCTACATTCTACTGCATAATTAAGAAGTAATGAAACACAACCCAAAACAGTATAGTTAGCTGTAAATTATAAATGTGCACACTTAAAAACTTAAGAAAGAAACTGTAGTTTAACTTTAGCTCTTTGTTTCATCATAGCAAGGGTTGTAGATGGGAGAGGTGTAGGCAAGAGAAGAATGAGGAATAAATGTTGGAATGTCACCATGAAATGGCTTTATAGGCTTGTTTTTGTCTGACTTTGACTTTTGTTTCTTCTGGGGACAAAAGTGCAAGGCTAATGAAATAATAGCAATTAGGATAGCAAGCAGAGAGCCAGCTGAAGCAGCCGCTGACAGGATTATGGACAAAGTAGATTCATTTTCAGTGATAGCTATGGAAGACTTTGTACTAGTTTCAGCAATAGTTTCTGTAGAAGTAATTGAGTCCATTTCAGAATCGGTCGACTTTGTTTCACCTTCTTCCTCCTCGGTGGTACCAGGTGGTACATTATCCAGTGACACTGGTTCAGTTGTTTTCTCTGTCTCTATTGTAGTTGTCAGTGGCTCCATAGTAGTCACTGGTTCTGATGGAGTACTCATTTCAGCTGTAGTTTCACCTTCTGTTGTATTCAGTGGCTCTGTTGACCTCGCCATCTCTGTTGTAGTCACTGGCTGAGATGGAGTTAGCTTTTCTGTGGTATTCTCTAGCTCTGTAACTAGTGCAGTTGTAAATTGAGTCTCGTTCACTGTCTGATCAGTTCCACTGACTATTTCTGAATCAGTTGTTGTAGCTTGCACTGTAGTCAGTGGATCAGTAATACTGGGTGTCTCCATTGTAGTAATTACCTCAGACTCAGTTGTTATCTCATGGTCAGCTGTGGTCCCTTCCTCGGTCCTCTCCATAGCTGTGGTCCCTTGTTCTGTCGTCTCCATAGCTGTGGTCCCTTGTTCTGTCGTCTCCATAGCTGTGGTCCCTTGTTCTGTCGTCTCCNTGTAGACTTGTTCTTCTCTAACTTTGGCTTCTTTTTGTTTGTACGAGAAGATAACCATCCTAAGACAGAAATAACTATAGCAACAAGAGAACCAACAGAAGAAATGGAAGAAAGAATCATAAACGATATAAGTAATTCTTTGGATATGGAATCTTTCTCAGTTATTACTGTTCCAGAGGACTTGATAGTTACTATAGTTTCAACATTAAGTTGTTTGGAAGATGTGGTGTCCATTTCGGAATCGGTTATTGTTTCTTTGATCGTACCAGGTGGTACATTATCCAGTGTGACTGGTTCAGTTGTTTTCTCTGTCTCTGATGTAGTTGTCAGTGGCTCCATAGTAGTCACTGGTTCTTTTGGAGTACTCATTTCAGCTGTAGTTTCACCTTCTGTTGTATTCAGTGGCTCTGTTGTCCTCACCATCTCTGTTGTAGTCACTGGCTGAGATGGAGTTAGCTCTTCTGTGGTATTCTCTAGCTCTGTCACTAGTTCAGTTGTCAATTGAGTCTCAGTTGTGTTCACTGGCTGATCAGTTCCATTGACTATTTCTGAATCAGTTGTTGTAGATTGCACTGTAGTCAGAGGATCAGTATTATTGGGTGTCTCCACTGTAGTAACTACCTCAGACTCAGTTGTAATCCCTTGTTCCGATGTTGTCCCAATCTGTGTCATCTCCACTGTAGTCCCTTCCTCTGTCATCTCCATAGCTATGGTCCCTTCCTCTGTTGTCTCCATAGCTGTGGTCCCTTGTTCTGTCGTCTCCATAGCTGTGGTCCCTTGTTCTGTCGTCTCCATAGCTGTAGTCCCTTGTTCTGTTGTCTCTATAGCTGTGGTCCCTTGTTCTGTCGTCTCCATAGCTGTGGTCCCTTGTTCTGTCGTCTCCATAGCTGTGGTCCCTTGTTCTGTCGTCTCCATAGCTGTGGTCCCTTGTTCTGTTGTCTCCATAGCTGTGGTCCCTTGTTCTGTCGTCTCCATAGCTGTGGTCCCTTGTTCTGTTGTGTCCATTGTGGTCATTGGTTCACTTGTGGTCAGTGGTACTGTCGTAGCTGGTGGCTCTGTTGGAAGTACAGGATCTGGTGGCAATGTTATGTTGAAGTGGTGGATGTCTCTTTCATAAAGCATACAAAATGGGAGCACTGGATCGACAGTCACATTCAGAGCCTCCTCAAAGAATGTGATCTGACTGTTACAAGCACTGATAACTCCTCCGTACTGGGCTGTGTTGTTGAAGATGTTTGTGTGGTTGATCTCCATGTGCATTGAGCTGGCAATGATGGCAATAACTCCACCCCTATCAGCTGCAGTGTTGGAGTCAAAGAGTGATTCGTGGATGCTAACAAAGCTGTCGAGACGTCCAATGTACATGACTCCTCCATCATCACCAGCTGAGTTGTGACTAAACTGATTTCTTGTAATGATGTAGTCAGAGGCATGGACATAAGTGTAAAGCCCACCACCATCCAGAGCTGCAGTATTGTTGATGAAAGAGCTTCCATCCACTGTGGTAAGACTTTCATCTATGAAGAGCACCCCAGCATGGTTATTGGCAGAGTTGTGTCTGAAGGTACTGTTGAGAATGTTGATGGAGGCATTCCTAATACATGCCACTCCTCCTCCAAGGGTGTCACGTCCAGTTGCTCTGTTGTAGTTAAATAGACTGTTTGTGAGGTTCACACTGAAGTGATTATAGTTGTCGACATCCAACACAGCACAGTAAGAGGCTGAGTTATTGACGAAGGTTGAGGAAGAGAGTGTTACATTAGCATTGAGTCCATCAGAGTAAATAGCTCCTCCACCATCACTTGTTGCTGTGTTGTTGAGAAATGAACTACCAGTTACGTCAATGGAGCTATTTGTACCAGCAACATAAAGAGCACCTCCGAATGTGTTTGCTGTGTTGTGAATAAATCTTGTTGAAGAGAGATTTATAGTTGCGTGTTGTCCATTGATATAGATCCCTCCACCTGTGTTATCAAGAAATGAGCTGTCACTAACATTGATTGAATTTCCTGTCCCTTCTACATATAAAGCTCGTCCATCACTACTTGCTCTAGCTGTTGTTGATGAAATGAGTCTGATGTATTAGCATTGCATCATTTGCCCCATTCTTATAAATTGCTCCTCCACTTCTACTAGTGGTGTTGTGGATGAACTGACACTCTATCAGGGATGAGTCGGTGTTGTCACTTACACTGGTTGAAGATTTATAGATATATATTGCTCCTCCATGATTTCGTGTTGCTATATTGTTAAGAAATGAACTACCATTTACATTAATGAAACTATTTACACCTTCTATATAAACAGCGCCTCCAGATGAGCTTGCTGTATTGCTAACAAACATTGTTAGAGAGAGCTTTGCAATGACATTGTTAACTCCACTGATAGAAATCCCTCCACCTGTATTATTGAGGAATGAGCTGTCAGTTAGATTCAAATTGACTGAATTGCCACTTCCCGCTACATAAAGAGCTCGTCCACCACTGTTGTTTATGTAATAAGTCTGATGTATTATCATTGCATCATTTGTAGGTATTGCCCTATAAATTGCTCCTCCACTTCTACCAGCAGTGTTGTTGACGAACTGACAAAATAATTGCATCAGAGATGAGTTGATGTTGGCAGTAGTACTATATCGATTGATGTATATTGCTCCTCCATCTCTATATCTTGCAGAATTTCTGTTGAATTCTGATCTGATAATGCTTAGAGATGATGATACTTCTACACTAGGTCCATATCGATAAGAATAAGTATAAGAGAAGTAGATTGCTCCTCCATGCAGAATATCCTGCACTGTTGTCATCAAATATTGATCTTTCAATACTTGTGTCAGTCGATCCAAATATATATCCACGCATGTAGTTACTACCACTGCTGCTCTCAGAGACATAAATGGCACCTCCATTATAGTTGGAAGCTCTATTTTGAGTAAAATTGGACTTTATAATTACTAACTTGAAATCTAGCGATCTTCTGCTTGCTCTGTAATTGTCCTATAAATGGCCCCTCCATCATCATATGCAGTATTGCTTCTAAACACAGATTTATCAATTGCGATGTTTGATGAGTGAACATAAATAGCTCCTCCACGAGTGGCAATATTGCTGTGAAGCACTGATTCACTAATTGTAACATTTGAATCTGTAGCATAAATGGCTCCTCCTCTGGAGTTGGCTCCGTTGTTTCTAATCTCACAATCACTGATATCAACTGAAGAATTACTAACAGACAAGACACCATTGCGATTTAGAACAAAGCTACTTCTTGTTATATTTGCCAGACTAACACTTGCCATTACAATTGCTTTCCTGTAGCTTCGTTGAAATATTATTCCACTAATGTAAGAACTTGTAATATTTATCATTCGTATTGCTGTACCGTATTGTTGAAATGTCATTGTACTGATATAACTTGTTGTAACACTTGTCATTTTTAATGCTATGTTGCTTCCTTGAAATGTCATTGCACTAATATAACTCGTTGTAACACTTGTCATTTGTAATGCTATGTTGCTTCCTTGAAATGTCATTGCACTGATGTAAATAGTTGTAACATTTGTCATTTGTATTGCTGTGTGACATCCTCTAAAAGTCATTCCACTGATGTAGACATTCTCCACTGTGTCAAATGTGAACCTGGCATTCACAGATGTACACATCACAGTAGCATTGGTGGAGGACATTGTAAAGTTGTAACCATTGGAAACAGGCAATACCAGTGAGAGGTTGTAAGATCCAGGTTCAATGAGGAATGTTATGTTCTGACTTCGACTTGGATTTGAGGCGTACTCTCGTAGAGTGAGACAAGGCACTCCATCAAACTCTCCAGGACAAGGGCTACTTGATGATGTGATAATGTAGAAGGTGTCTCCTGAAACAATGTGAAGTCTCACACAGAGACAAATCATCACCAACTGACACAAACCAAGATAGGAAGGCATCTTGACTCGAGATACTGAGTTGCAATGCTTCTTTATAAGCTTTGTGTAATAACTATAACAGATAATACAATCGCTAATGGTTTAAACAAGTTTCATGTTTATGGACTGTAAGGTGATAAATGGTTGTGGATATGGCAACAATAGATCATAACTATTTATGATGGTTTAAGACTCATTAACAATTGGATGCATCTACGCATACGTAAATATCATAGAACCTATAGAGTAGTAAAATGGCAATCCCAAACACACAATACTCTATTTTGAGAAGATTGTAGCTATACTTTTTGTGCCCACTAATAAACTCCTTGCATGTATCTGTAGACGTTGCCTTCAATCATTCTCCTATATAATAATAATATACTTCCACCAGCTGTCAGTAAGTACGTGCTTCTACAATGGTGCTACATCAAACTCATTATGTAGCAACTGAGCCACATTCCCTTCAATGATGGTGTAATCACTCAGTGTCCCTCCATGTGTATATACTCGCTTATTACATCACAAAAAGATTATATCACCATAATCATTCACTATAAACAGGAATACAACTATATCTTCTGGTATAAAGTTTTTCTTGGAATAATTATACAGTCAAAAATAATCTGCATGCATTTCTAAATTTACTGGATATCAAATTAATTCTCAGGTATATGTAAAGGAACATACCTCAATACATAATAATGTGAAAACTTACAAACTGAAGGAAGAAACTATCATCATGTGTTTAGTTCTTTGTTTCATCTATACTAAAGTTTACTATTAGGTACAGCATTAGAAGACATACTAGTAACATTCAATAGTTACCATTCATGTATACAAAAGTTACAATGTAGTGTTGTGTAGGTGGGCATTCAAAAGTAGCTGAGGATAATAGTTATTGTCAAGAACTAGCTATATTATTATATCATCCATGTCTTCCAATGCTACGCTCCGGTCTGGCTATGCCAGACTAGCTCTGCACGTGGCACGCATGCGTAAATTGTCCAATATTGGGTAAACGTCGTCAATGCGCGGCAGTACTGTACAGTACTATGTACGTACGTACAGAACTAACTCCCTAAATATAGAGGCCTCTATATCGACCCCGGAATATAAAGGTGTCTATGTCGCCCCCGGAATACAAGGGTGTTTCTTTTGCCCCCCCCCCCTCTCTTTTTTTCCCTGGGTATATATATCACATTTTATTTTTGTTACACTTGGCTTGTCATACGCACACCCACTCATGTCAATTAGTCATGTACACGTGTCATACATTGGACTTGTAAGGATGCTTGTACAAGTTTACACTGTTGTCTTCCGCATGTATGTTTCTCGAAAAGTTTGAAAGAAGATTATTGTGAGAGTAAGGAGAACTAACAGGACCTCAGTTTTCATCTTAATTCTTAGTAAACTAAAAGAAAACGTGTAGAGGGCTCCATGTGTCAACAAGAGTCCAAAGGCTTGTTGCAAGGAAAACTTACCAGAATATGTCAATTCAAGGTCAGGCTGTCAGTCACAGTGGCATTATTTCTAGCTGTTATGTTGTTTGTGCACTTTAATACTGCTATCTAAATATTGTCATTAAATTTTAATGGCACACACACACACACACACACACAGTGGCACATGCAGTGACAGAATAACTGAACTGATGTGCAGCTGGGAATTATCTGGCACCGAAATTTCGAAAGACCTCCAAATTAAAATTTAATAAGAGACTAAACTCAAAGGTATGAAATAATCATCTTAAAAATACCTATGATTAACTACTAAGAGCCGCTATTGTAGCTAAAATACAAAGCATAAAATAATCCATAAAGATTTGCTAGAAATTCATACTAACACAACATTGTATATGAAATTACGCATTATGTTAAAACCCCAACTCAAATACAAGATAAGACTATAGTGTATACTATATTTACAGATAAGAAATCATGTTTAGTTAGTTCTTTGCTTCATCATAGCAAGGGTTGTAGATGGGAGAGGTGTAGGCAAGAGTAGACTGAGGAATAAATGTTGGAATGTCACCATAAAATGGCTTTGTAGACTTGCTCTTATTTTTCTTTTTTTCTTTCTTTTTTGGACAAAACTGCAATCCCAAAGATACCACAGCTATGACTGTGGAGAAAAGTGAACCCGCTGAAGCAACAACTGAGAGAATCATAAACAAAGTAGAGTCCTTTTCTATGATAGTTATGGAAGTTTTGGTAGTACTTTCAATGTCAGATTCATTCGAAGTAGTGGTTTCTATTATAGAACCATTTTTTGACTCCACAGTGGTAGGAGGTGGTACATTATCCAGTGTTGCTGGTTCAGTTGTATTCTTTGTTTTTGTTGTAGTTGTCAGTGGCTCCATAGTAGTCACTGGTTCTGTTGGAGTACTCATTTTAGCTGTAGTTTCACCTTCTGTTGTATTCAGTGGCTCTGTTGTCCTCACCATCTCTGTTATAGTCACTGGCTGTGATGGAGTTAACTCTTCTGTGGTATTCTCTAGCTCTGTAACTGGTGCAGTTGTAAATTGAGTCTCAGTTATGTTCACTGGCTGATCAGTTCCATTCACTATTTCTGAATCAGTTGTTGTAGCTTGCACTGTAGTCAGTCGATCAGTATTACCGGGTGTCTCCACTGTAGTAACTATCTCAGACTCAGTGGTAATCCCTTGTTCCATTGTAGTCCCTAGCTCTGTTGTCTCCATAGCTGTGGTCTCTTGTTTTGTTGTCTCCATAGCTGTGGTCCCTTGCTCTGTCGTCTCCATAGCTGTGGTCCCTTGTTCTGTTGTCTCCATAGCTGTGGTCCCTTGTTCTGTTGTCTCCATAGCTGTGGTCCCCTGTTCTGTCGTCTCCATAGCTGTGGTCCCCTGTTCTGTCGTCTCCATAGCTGTGGTCCCTTGTTCTGTCATCTCCATAGCTGTGGTCTCTTGTTCTGTCGTCTCCATAGCTGTGGTCCCTTCCTCTGTCGTCTCCATTGTGGTCATTGGTTCACTTGTGGTCAGTGGTACTGTGGTAGCTGGTGGCTCTGTTGGAAGTACAGGATCTAGTGGCAATGTTATGTTAAAATGGTGGATATCTCCTTCGTAAAGCATACAAAATGGGAGCACTGGATCGACACTCACATTCAGAGCCTCCTCAAAGAATGTGATCTGACTGTTACAAGCACTGATAACTCCTCCGTACTGGGCTGTGTTGTTGAAGATGTTTGTGTGGTTGATCTCCATGTGCATTGAGCTGGCAATGATGGCAATAACTCCACCCCTATCAGCTGCAGTGTTGGAGTCGAAGAGTGATTCATGGATGCTAACAAAGCTATCAAGTCGTCCAATGTACATGACTCCTCCATCATCACCAGCTGAGTTGTGACTAAACTGACTTCTTGTAATGATGTAGTCAGAGGCATGGACATAAGTGTAAAGCACACCACCATCCAAAGCTGCAGTATTGTTGATAAAAGAGCTTCCATCCACTGTGGTGAGACTTTCGTCTATGAAGAACACCCCTGCATGGTTATTGGCAGAGTTGTGTCTGAAGGTACTGTTGAGAATGTTGATGGAGGCATTCCTAATACATGCCACTCCTCCTCCAAGGGTGTCACGTCCAGTTGCTGTGTTGTAGTTGAATAGACTGTTTGTGAGGTTCACACTGAAGTGGTTATAGTTGTCGACATCCAACACAGCACAGTAAGAGGCTGTGTTATTGATGAAGGTTGAGGAAGAGAGTGTTACATTAGCATTGAGTCCATCAGAGTAAATAGCTCCTCCACCTTCCCTTTTTGCTGTGTTGTTGACAAATGAACTACTAGATATGTGAATAGAGCTGTTTTGTCCAGCAACAAAAAGTGCACCTCCAAATGTGCTTGCGGTGTTGTTTGCAAATCTTGTTGAAGTAATGTGAACATTTGAATATCCTCCAGTGACATAAATTCCTCCTCCTGAGTTTGCTGCGTTTGTTTGGAATAAACTATCAGTGACATCAACATTACCATAATATGATAAAATATACAGACCACTGCCATTTTGATTGTTAGTACACATTACTGAAGATAGTTTGACTACATTATATCCACCGACATAAATCCCTCCACCAGTGTTTTTGAGGAATGAGGTGTCAGTGATATTGAGTGTACGTCCTGATCCTATGTAAAGAGCTCGTCCTTCACTGCTTGCTCTATTGCTGATGAAATAGTAGTGTGACATATTGTCATTGCATTTGACCTTATGTAAACTGCTCCACCACTTCCACCAGCAGTGTTGTTGGTGAATTGACACTCTATCAGAGATGAGTTGATAGTATCAGTTCTGTATCGAGAAACATAAATTGCTCCTCCATCAGATCTTATTGCAGAATTTCTGTTGAATTCTGATCTCATAATATTGAGTGATACTCTAATTGCAGATCTGCTACTATAAGAATAAATAAAGTATATTGCTCCTCCAAAGTATCCTGCATTATTGTCATCAAAAAATGATGTTTCGATTCTTGTGTCAGTTGATCCAGATATATAGCTACCACCTCTGTCAGAGACATGGATGGCACCTCCATTGTCATTGTACCCAGCTCTATTTTGTGAAAAATTAGACCTTATAATTACTAATCTAAA
Organism: Tethya wilhelma; assembly: GCA_964030475.1. NCBI lineage: Eukaryota > Metazoa > Porifera > Demospongiae > Tethyida > Tethyidae > Tethya > Tethya wilhelma. The sequence continues at coordinate 1,399,404 of CAXIPT010000003.1, read as the reverse complement.
ATTTTGCGATCTCCTGTATACTCTGTAATTGTTGACATAAATGGCTCCTCCATGATTATTAGCTGTATTACTTCTAAACACCGATCTGTTAATTGCAATGTTTGATGAGCTAGTGTAAATTGCCCCTCCATTGCCCCTGGCTACATTGTTGCTGAACACTGATCCAACAATTGTAATGCTTGATTCTGTAGCATAAATGGCTCCTCCACTGTAGTAGGCTCTGTTGTTTCTAAACTCACAATCACTGATTTCAACTGAAGAACTACTAACATACAAGGCATTGTTATAGGTATTGTAGCTTTGTTGCCGATTTAAAATAAAGCTAGTTGTTGTTAAAGTTGCTGAACTAACAGTTGTCATTTGTATTGCTGTATTGCTTCCTTGAAATATCATTCCACTGATGTAAGTGCTTGTAACTCTTGTCATTTGTATTGCTGTTCGACATCCAGTAAATGTCATTCCACTGATGTAGACATTCTCCACTCTGTCAAATGTGAATCCAGCATTTGATGTACACATCACAGTAGCATTGGTGGAGGACATTGTAAAGTTGTAACCATTGGAAACAGGCAATACTAGTGAGAGGCTGTAAGATCCAGGCTCAATGAGGAAGGTTATGTTCTGACTTCGACTAGGATTTGAGGCGTACTCTCGTAGAGTAAGACAAGGCACTCCATCAAACTCTCCAGGACAAGGGCTACTTGATGATGTGACAATGTAGAAGGTGTCTCCTGAAGCAATGTGAAGCCTCACACAGAGATAAATCATCACCAACTGACACAAACCAAGATAGGAAGGCATCTTGACTCAATATACTTAGCTGCAATGCTTCTGTGTGAGCTTTGTGTAACAGCTATATAGCTAAGTCAACTGATTGATAAAATATATGTATTGGGTGTTTAAACAAGTAAGTGATCAGCACACAATGACTAGGTGTGTTGTCCTGTTTGTTTTTCATGGTTCTAGCCTATACCCTCTAGCTACTTCTCTGTAAGTTGATCTTCAGTCATTTGGTTATTCATTTATTTTGTGACGTATTAAATCAAACTCATTGTTGATGAATAGCAGCAGCTTCATTAGCAAAGAAATTCATGTTTATGGACTGTAAGGTGATAAACAGCTGTTGATATAGTAGTAATAGATCATAACTATTCATGATTGTTAAGACTCATTGACAATTGGATTCATATACGCATACGTAAATATCATAGAACCTATAGAGTAGTAAAATGGCAATCCCAAACACACAATACTCTATTTTGAGAAGATTGTAGCTATACTTTTTGTGCCCACTAGTAAACTCCTTGTACCTGTAGACGTCTCTTTCAATCATTCTCCTACATAATAATTATAGACTTCCACCAGCCGTCAGTAAGTGCGTGCTTCTACAATGGTGCTACATCAAACTCATTATGTAGCAACTGAGCCACNTGTGTGTGTGTGTGTGTGTGTGTGTGTGTGTGTGTGTGTGTGTGTGTGTGTGTGTGTGTGTGTGTGTATGTGTGAGTGCATACCGTATGTATAGCGGGAAATTTCATATGGTGCAAATTTTCGTATTTTTGTATACCGTTCTAATATGCAAAAATTAAAACTACGAAAAAATTTTCCAGCTCTCTTACCCATCTATATGAAATTTCTCGCTATACAGTATGTGTCTATACGTGATCACTCTATCCTTATAAAATTATGCTTATAGCAGCTAAATTTTAACACACTGATTTATTCATGCTGTGGGATGCAAACTGGTCAATACATCCACATTAATATTGTTGTAAAAATCCTCAAAATTTAATGCATTATCTGAAAGGTACACAGTATTAGTACAATGACGAAGTTGATTTTAAACACATAACAGTTTTTAAAGTTGATGATGGTTCACAAAGACATTATATTGACACTCTAATGTTCAAACCACTGTACATTGTATAAAGATTCTATATATGTATGTAAATTTACTATAATATAGTCAAATTGTATAAGACAAAGTTCACTGAATACTATTATGCAGAGAAAACAAAAAGTTATATATTAAACATTATAAACATGCATAACTAAGCATCTTTTATTTAATAACAAGTAGTAAAAATTTTATAAAAATGAGAAGTGTAGGAATGGGCAGTGCGGTAAAAAGCAATGAAACAAGGCAAGTCTCTGAATTTCGGCACATGACTACTTCATTTTCATGAGTCAATTGCAAGTTTGAATTCCATCATTCAATGATAATAATTGTCAGCCATTTGATTCATGCAAGCAGTCACTTGATTAATAATAACAAGCATGTAGAATGTAGGTACACAGTAACGTATGCATGAGAGTTAATTGGGTACAAAAAATGAAGTAGTCATGTGCCGAAATTCAGAGACTTGCCTTGTTTCATTGCTTTTTACCGCACTGCCCATTCCTACACTTCTCATTTTTATAAAATTTTTACTACTTGTTCATTCACTTTTTTAAACACTAAGGTGCTCAATTGCATGGAGACAATCACACAGCAGAGACTAGTCAATCTCTACAAAAACCAGCAGACTTAAGTGTACATTTGATGCGCATGCGCGTGTATTATATGCAGGCAACCACGTGGTCTATTGACGACCTTTACCTACATCAAAATGGCTAAATAAAAAGTACAGTATTTTATACCGAGAGTTTCAAAGCTGCCTAGATTTTGTTTGCTGCCTTTTTGCCAGCAAACGAGTCGAAAAGGACGTACTGTGCATGAAATGAAGTCCCACTATATGGTCAAAATTGGCTCAATGCCTTTTGTTTGTCTGGAAATCGCGTTCAAGTAAGTCAGTTAGGAAGGAAGGAAGGAAGGGGAGAACAAAATTGCACTCTTGTGGCTTCTCACCAGCGCTCCCTCCAGTGTGCTCTAGAAACTTTCTGCCTGTTTTCTTGGTTAATACAGTAAGTAAACTGTCTGGGGAGGCTATAAAATGCATTTGAAGGCTTAGCTTTCTTTCCCTGAAAGTTTATAAGCATGAACATTTTGTATTGTGTCAATGGGACAGTCGGCCCATTCCTACTATACGTACTACCGTACGTATGATTAGTAATTGTCTAGAACATCATTAAGTTGACTATAAATTGGAGAGTCATTGGCAGGAGAAGAATTTTTTCGAATTTTAGCACGTAAAGACTTAAGAGTCTTACGAATGCGCTGCTTTGTACATACCAACACAGCTACTACTGTAGCAAGAAAGAAACCAATAAAACCTACTACTGTAAAAGCAGTAAGTAATTTGGATACTTTATCATGTATTATGATTTCTGGAGTAGCAGTTTCAGCATGAGACTGATTGTAAGGTATTGTAGTCCCTGGCTGAGATAGAGTGGTTGTCTCCACTGTGGTCCCTTGTTCTGTCATCTCCACAGCTGTTGTGGTCCCTTGTTCTGTCGTCTCCACAGCTGCTGTGGTCCCTTGTTCTGTTGTCTCCATAGCTGTGGTCCCTTGTTCTGTCGTCTCCATAGCTGTGGTCCCTTGTTCTGTTGTCTCCATAGCTGTGGTCCCTTGTTCTGTCGTCTCCACAGCTGCTGTGGTCCGTTGTTCTGTCGTCTCCATAGCTGTGGTCCCTTGTTCTGTTGTCTCCATAGCTGTGGTCCCTTGTTCTGTTGTCTCCATAGCTGTGGTCCCTTGTTCTGTCGTCTCCATAGCTGTGGTCCCTTGTTCTGTTGTCTCCATAGCTGTGGTCCCTTGTTCTGTCGTCTCCATAGCTGTGGTCCCTCCCTCTGTCGTCTCCATTGTGGTCATTGGTTCACTTGTGGTCAGTGGTACTGTCATTGCTGGTGGAAGTACAGGATCTGGTGGCAATGTTATGTTGAAATGGTGGATGTCTCCTTCGTAAAGCATACAAAATGGGAGCACTGGATCGACAGTCACATTCAGAGCCTCCTCAAAGAATGTGATCTGACTGTTACAAGCACTGATAACTCCTCCGTACTGGGCTGTGTTGTTGAAGATGTTTGTGTGGTTGATCTCCATGTGCATTGAGCTGGCAATGATGGCAATAACTCCACCCCTATCAGCTGCAGTGTTGGAGTCAAAGAGTGATTCGTGGATGCTAACAAAGCTGTCGAGACGTCCAATGTACATGACTCCTCCATCATCACCAGCTGAGTTGTCACTAAACTGACTTCTTGTAATGATGTAATCAGAGGCATGGACATAAGTATAGAGCACACCACCATCCAGAGCTGCAGTATTGTTGATGAAAGAGCTTCCATCCACTGTGGTGAGACTTTCGTCTATGAAGAACACCCCAGCATGGTTATTGGCAGAGTTGTGTCTGAAGGTACTGTTGAGAATGTTGATTGAGGCATTCCTAATACATGCCACTCCTCCTCCAAGGGTGTCACGTCCAGTTGCTGTGTTGTAGTTGAATAGACTGTTTGTGAGGTTCACACTGAAGTGGTTATAGTTGTCCACATCCAACACAGCACAGTAAGAGGCTGAGTTCTTGATGAAGGTTGAGGAAGAGAGTGTTACATTAGCATTAAGTCCATCAGAGTAAATAGCTCCTCCACCTTCCCTTGTTGCTGTGTTGTTGAGAAATGAACTACCAGTTACATCAATGGAGCTGTTTGTTCCAGCAATGTAAAGAGCACCTCCAAATGTGTTTGCTGTATTATTAATAAAATGTGTCCTGTCAATGTATACTGTATCGTTAATGTGGTCTTTATAGATGGCTCCTCCTCTTCCAGCTGCAGTGTTGTTTCTAAATTGACATTGTGTGACTGAAAAAGTACAATGAACTATTAGTTCATCCTGAACTCGTTGATCAATATAAATTGCACCTCCATTAGTATTTGCTCTGTTTTTGTTAAATTCTGATTGATAAATCTCAAAGTATAAGGATACTGTTGATCTGTAATTATAATAATTGTAATAATAGATTGCTCCTCCACCATCTTGAGCACTGTTGTCATTGAAAGTTGATCTGTTAATTCTAGTAACTGTTGACCCAGATGCATAGTAGTTATACTCATAGACATAGATAGCCCCTCCTCTATACCTGGCAGTGTTATGTGTGAAGGTAGAACTAGTAATTTCTAATTTCAAAGATGATGAGCTTCTGTATCCTCTGTAGTTGTACATATAAATGGCACCTCCTCCATCAGAATACGCTGAGACAACATTGTTGCTGAACATTGAATTATTGATTATGACATTTGATTCTATAGCAAAAATAGCTCCTCCCTTATAGTAGGCTCTGTTGTTTCTAAACTCACAATTACTGATCTCAACTGAAGAACTAGTGACATACAAAGCACCACCATTGTTGTAAGTAATGTCATTCTGATTTGAAACAAAATGGCTTGCCCTTAGAATTGCTGTAGTAACACTTGTCATTTGTATTGCTGTTTGACATCCTATAAATGTCATTCCACTGATATAGACATTCTCCACTGTGTCAAATGTGAACCTGGCATTCACAGATGTACACATCACAGTAGCATTGGTGGAGGACATTGTAAAGTTGTAACCATTGGAAACAGGCAATACCAGTGAGAGGTTGTAAGATCCAGGTTCAATGAGGAGTGTTATGTTCTGACTTTGACTTGGATTTGAGGCGTACTCTCGTAGAGTAAGACAAGGCACTCCATCAAACTCTCCAGGACAAGGGCTACTTGATGATGTGACAATGTAGAAGGTGTCTCCTGAAGCAATGTGAAGCCTCACACAGAGACAAATCATCACTAATTGACACAAATCAAGATAGGAAGGCATCTTGACTCAATACTTAGCTGTAATGCTTCTTATAATGCCTTGAGTATTAACTATATAGACAACTGATATGCAATTGCTAACTAACAAGCAAGTTAGTATACACTGCAATGACTTGTTGTTTAGGCCTGTTTGTTTTTCCCTGCTCTAGCCTATACCGTAGCTAATTCTCTCTAAGATGATTTTCATTTATTAGGGTGTATTCATTGGTTTTAGTGATGAATTAAATCAAAATCATTGGTGATGAATAGCGGCAGTTTCTTTAGCAGAAGAAATTCATATTTATGGATTGTGAGGTGATAAATGGCTGTTGATGTGGCAACTAGGCTTGAGGCTAATGTGCTCAAAAATTTGAGCATTATTCCATTTAGCAATGCCCTGAAATAAGCACATTATTCCTGAAAATTTTCCTATTATTCTTTTAATTTTTATTATTATTCCTGATTTTTGAGACTCACACAACTTCAAATTAGAGCAAATATTATCATTTCTGATCCAGTAGAGACACAACTGTCCTCTTTTTGTGCTTCAAAGGCTTCATCGCCAGATTTACCGCTTGATTCATCAGGTAGAGTCTCTCAGATCACTGCCATCCTTGTCTGAGATGACCTTTGACCCATACAGTTGAGTTGCCACGCCCTTGCCACACCCTCTCTCTCGAGCGCTCTGTCTGTACAAACGACGCTAACTGTACCTGAACTCAAACTCGAAGCCGTCTGTGACTGTCAATGAGGTCTGAGGCCAAGGCACGAGTGATTTTTCGTAATCTAGCTACATTTTCTCTTGTTTATTCCTCCCAAAATCAATTATTCCCCATTATGCTCGAAGGTACTATTATTCCGGAAATTATGCCCGCACATTCGCCGCACCCCTAGTGGCAACAATATCCAATTGTGACAAATCATTAAGACTAATACAACTGGATGCATTTTTGTTATCCATAATTATGCGTAAACATCATGGGCATAGAACTTAAAGTAGTTCTCAAAATATATACCAATCCCACGCACATATAATTATATTCTCATTGTAATGACATTGTATAGTGAGGGGATTGCATACTTTTCATGCCAACTAAGTAGATCTGATAGAATTATGGCTAGCAAACTCCTAAAAGCTGTGATTATCTCCTTCATTCTCATCCAGCACTTCCACCAGCTGCCTGTAAGTGCTTCCACAATGCTCCGGGCCATCAACCTCTATAGCAACTGAGCCACATTTCTTCCAATGATGTAATAACGTAATTCGGTGTCCTTCCATAGAGACTTCCAATGCAGCCATCTGACCAAAGCTGGGCCCATCCATACAATACCAACCATGCATGGCTAGGTTATTATGTAGACGGCACGACTTCATTCGTAAATTGGAGTAAAGAAGATTATCATACTAGTCAAAAACATATATAATTTACAAAGTCAGAACAGTAAACTATAATGCAACTTAACATCTGGATAAAAACTAGCCATTATATAGTAACGTACTATTCTACTGCACATGACATGGAAAACATAACCCAAAACAGTATATATAGTCATTGTGTATAGTTAACAGTTACTGTAATATGCGGCACACTTGCAAATTAACTTACTGAGAAAGAAACTAAGTAATAGTTCTTAGTTCTTTGCTTCATCATAGCAAGGGTTGTAGATGGGAGATGTGTAGGCAAGAGAAGAATGTGGAATAAATGTTGGAATGTCACCATGAAATGGCTTTGTGGACTTGCTCTTAGACTTCTCTGACTTAGTCTTCTGTTTCTTTTTTGGGCAAAAATGCAATGCTAAAGATACCAAAGCAATGACGGTAGAGAAAAGAGAGCCAGCTGAAGACACAGCTGAGAGAATTATTGATAAAGTGGAGTCCTTTTCTACGATTGTTAAAGGCATCTTGCCAGTGCTTTCAATCTCAGGTTTGTCCGAGGTAGTCTTGTACATTTCAGTATCAGTTGTTTCCTTATTAGTAGCAGGTGGTACATTATCCAGTGTGACTGGTTCTGTTGTTTTCTCTGTCTCTGTTGTAGTTGTCAGTGGCTCCATAATAGTCCCTGGTTCTGTTGGAGTACTCATTTCAGCTGGAGTTTCGCCTTCTGTTGTATACAGTGGCTCTGTTGTCCTCACCATCTCTGTTGTAGTCACTGGCTGAGATGGAGTTAGCTCTTCTGTGGTATTCTCTAGCTCTGTCACTAGTGCAGTTGTAAATTGAGTTTCAGTTGTGTTCACCGGCTGATCAGTTCTGTTCACTATTTCTGAATCAGTTGTTGTAGCTTGCACTGTAGTCAGTGGATCAGTATTACTGGGTGTCCCCACTGTAGTAACTACCTCAGACTCTGTTGTAATCCCTTGTTCCATTGTAGTCCCCGGTAGCTCTGTCATTATCCCTTCCTCTGTTGTCTCCATAGCTGTGGTCCCTTGTTCTGTTGTCTCCATAGCTGTGGTCTCTTGTTCTGTTGTCTCCATAGCTGTGGTCTCTTGTTCTGTCGTCTCCATAGCTGTGGTCCCTTGTTCTGTTGTCTCCATAGCTGTGGTCCCTTGTTCTGTCGTCTCCATAGCTGTGGTCCCTTCCTCTGTCGTCTCCACAGCTGTGGTCCCTTGTTCTGTTGTCTCCATTGTGGTCATTGGTTCACTTGTGGTCAGTGGCACTGTCGTAGCTGGTGATTCTGTTGGAAGTACAGGATCTGGTGGCAATGTTATGTTGAAATGGTGGATGTCTCCTTTGTAAAGCATACAAAATGGGAGCACTGGATCGACAGTCACATTCAGAGCCTCCTCAAAGAATGTGATCTGACTGTTACAAGCACTGATAACTCCTCCGTACTGGGCTGTGTTGTTGAAGATGTTTGTGTGGTTGATCTCCATGTGCATTGAGCTGGCAATGATGGCAATAACTCCACCCCTATCAGCTGCAGTGTTGGAGTCAAAGAGTGATTCGTGGATGCTAACAAAGCTGTCGAGACGTCCAATGTACATGACTCCTCCATCATCACCAGCTAAGTTGTCAGTAAACTGACTTCTTGTAATGATGTAGTCAGAGGCATGGACATAAGTGTAGAGCACACCACCATCCAGAGCTGCAGTATTGTTGATGAAAGAGCTTCCATCCACTGTGGTGAGACTTTCGTCTATGAAGAACACCCCAGCATGGTTATTGGCAGAGTTGTGTCTGAAGGTACTGTTGAGAATGTTGATGGAGGCATTCCTAATACATGCCACTCCTCCTCCAAGGGTGTCACGTCCAGTTGCTGTGTTGTAGTTGAATAGACTGTTTGTGAGGTTCACACTGAAGTGGTTATAGTTGTCCACATCCAACACAGCACAGTAAGAGGCTGAGTTCTTGATGAAGGTTGAGGAAGAGAGTATTACATTGGTACTGAGTCCATCAGAGTAAATAGCTCCTCCACCTTCCCTTGTTGCTGTGTTGTTGAGAAATGAACTACCAGTTACATGAATGGAGCTTCTTGTACCAGCAGCATAAACAGCACCTCCAAATGTGTTTGCTATGTTATTAGCAAAATAAGTTCGACATACTTTATTTAAATTATTTGTACCTGTGGAGTAGACAGCTCCTCCATTTCCTCCAGCAGTATTGTTGGTGAACTGACACTCTATCAGAGATGAGTTCGTATTAAGAGTGTTACTGGATCTATAGATGTAAATTGCTCCTCCATCATATCTTCTTGCAAAGTTTCTGCTGAATTCTGACCTATAAATGCGGAGTGATGATGTTACTCTAGACCTGTAACCTTGAACGTTTCTGTAATAGTAGTAGATTGCTCCTCCATATCCTGCATTGTTATAATTAAAAATTGATCTACCAATTATAACTAAAGTTGATCCTGATATGCGATATCCATTGTTGTTGCCCTCAGAAATGTAGATGGCACCTCCATAATAATTGTACCCAGCCGTGTTTTGAGTAAAGTTAGATCTAGTAATCAATAGTTTAAAATTCAGTGATGATCCACTTCCTCTGTAATTACTCATAAAAATTGCTCCTCCATTGCTATTTGCGGTATTGCTGCTTAACACAGATCTGTCAAGAGTGATATTTGATGAATGAGCACAAATAGCTCCTCCAATGCCACGGTAGGCACCATTATTATTAAACTCAGATCTATCAATTGTGATGCTTGATGAAGAAGCATAAATAGCTCCTCCTGTGTAGGCCCTGTTATTTCTAAACACACAATCACTAATCTCAACTGAACATCTAGTGATGTACAAAGCCAGACCATAGATTCTAAGAGATGATGCATGCCAATAATTATATGAGACAAAATTACTCATCCTTAGAGTTGCTGAAGTAACACTTGTCATTCCTATTGCTGTGTCGCATCCTATAAATGTCATTCCACTGATGTAGACATTCTCCACTGTGTCAAATGTGAACCTGGCATTCACAGATGTACACATCACAGTAGCATTGGTGGAGGACATTGTAAAGTTGTAACCATTGGAAACAGGCAATACCAGTGAGAGGTTGTAAGATCCAGGTTCAATGAGGAATGTTATGTTCTGACTTCGACTTGGATTTGAGGCATACTCTCGTAGAGTAAGGCAAGGCACTCCATCAAACTCTCCAGGACAAGGGCTTCTTGATGATGTGACAATGTAGAAGGTGTCTCCTGAAGCAATGTGAAGCCTCACACAGAGACAAATCATCACCAACTGACACAAACCAAGATAGGAAGGCATCTTGACTCAATACTGAGCTGCAATGCTTCTTTATGAGCTTTGTGTAATAACTATAACAGATAATACAATCGCTAATGGTTTAAACAAGTAAGTGATCAGTACACAGTGACTAGCTTATATATACCCTAGCTAATTCTTTGTAAGATGATCTTTATTTGTTTGGTTATTCAAAGATTTTAGTGACGTATAAAATCAAACTTATTGCCTATGAATAGCATGGCAGCAGCTTCTCTGTAGCAAAACAATTCATGTTTATGGGTGGATTGTAAGGTGATAAATGGCTGTTGATATGGCAACCATAGGTCATAACCAATTGTGATGAATCATTGAGACTCATGCAACTGAATACATTAATTTATTATCCATGTGTAACAGGCTTTTTTTATATAAATATAATTATGCTTTTGTGTAGCTACATTCAAAATTTAATGTTATAGCTGACAGGACTTGAGGGTACTTGTTTATGTTAATTTGCTTGTGAAATGAATTGTTTACATCCAGTAGTTTGTTTCTTGGTATGCATTCCTTTTATGTGAGTTTTGCATATTAATATTATACATACAAACAAGAAGACAATAACTTAGTGTGTATACACAATTCAAATTGAAGTGATTATATATGATACATTAATTATAATAGTTATTATTATATTGCTGACTTTAGCGTGAATCTTGTGTAAGTACATGCTGCATGCATATGACCTGCTTGTATCACAACATTAAGGTGTACATTTGAAATTATTTATTATTTAAGTTTATGCAATATCGATTCATTGCTAAAAAAACACACGCCATGACAGATTTACTGAGCCATACATCTGGGAATTATCTAAAAACTGCCTATAGGAATTCCCTACTAGGAATACAATATATAGTGGCTATAGGTGTATACAAAGCATAAAACCTTGCTAAAAATAATTTATACTAACCCATAATGGCATTGTATAATATAGCTACATGTACTAAAAAACAAAGCTCTAATAAGATAAGTATAATAGGAACTATTAAGAAATCAATCTTGTTTTAGTTAGTTCTCTGGTTCATCAAAGCAAGGGTTGTAGATAGGAGAAGTGTAGACATTAGAAGAATGAGGAATAAATGTTGGAATATCATGATGGAATTGCTCTGTAAGCTTATTCTTCAAGGACGTTTTGTTCTTTTTCTTTTTTGGACAGAAATGCATTGCTATAGCTATAATGGCTAAAAGTGTAGAGAAAAGGGAGCCAGCTGAAGCAGCAGCTGAGAGAATTATGGACAGGGTAGAGTCTTTTTCTATTATGGTGGCAGAAGTTTTGGCAGTGCTTTTAATGTCAAATTTTTCTGAAGTAGTGGCGTCTTTTTCAGAATCAGCTGTCTGGATTTCCTCAGTAGTACCAGGTGGTACATACATCTCAGTTGTGTTCACTGGCTGATCAGTTCCATTCACTATTTCTGAATCAGTTGTTGTAGCTTGCACTGTAGTCAGTGGATCAGTATTACTGGGTGTCTCCACTGTAGTAACTACCTCAGACTCAGTTGTAATCCCTTGTTCCATTGTGGTCCCTTGTTCTGTCGTCACAATTGTGGTCATTGGTTCAGTTGTGGTCAGTGGTAGTGTTGTAGCTGGTGGCTCTGTTGGAAGTACAGGATCTGGTGGAAATGTTATGTTGAAATGGTGGATGTCTCCTTCGTAAAGCATACAAAATGGAAGCACTGAATCGACAGTCACATTCAGAGCCTCCTCAAAGAATGTGATTTGACTGTTACAAGCACTGATAACTCCTCCGTACTGGGCTGTGTTGTTGAAGATGTTTGTGTGGTTGATCTCCATTGAGCTGGCAATGATAGCAATAACTCCACCCCTATCAGCTGCAGTGTTGGAGTCAAAGAGTGATTCTTGGATGCTAACAAAGCTGTCGAGACGTCCAATGTACATGACTCCTCCATCATCACCAGCTGAGTTGTCAGTAAACTGACTTCTTGTAATGATGTAGTCAGAGGCATGGACATAAGTAGTGTAGAACACACCACCATCTAGAGCTGCAGTATTGTTGATGAAAGAGCTTCCATCCACTGTGGTGAGACTTTCGTCTATGAAGAGCACTCCAGCATGGTTATTGGCAGAGTTGTGTTTGAAGGTACTGTTGAGAATGTTGATGGAGGCATTCCTAATACATGCCACTCCTCCTCCAAGGGTGTCACGTCCAGTTGCTGTGTTGTAGTTAAATAGACTGTTTGTGAGGTTCACACTGAAGTGGTTATAGTTGTCAATATCCAACACAGCACAGTAAAAGGCTGAGTTATTGATGAAGGTCGAAGAAGAGAGTGTTACATTAGCATTGAGTCCATCAGAGTAAATAGCTCCTCCACCTTCCCTTGTTGCTGTGTTGTTGAGAAATGAACTACCAGTTACATCAATAGAGCTGTCTGTACCAGTTGAATATATAGCACCTCCAAATGTGCCTGCTCTATTGCTCAGAAATGAACAACCAGTTACATCAATGGAGCTGTCTGTACCAGTTGAATATATAGCACCTCCAAATGTGCCTGCTCTATTGCTCAGAAATGAACAACCAGTTACATCAATGGAGCTGTCTGTACCAGTTGAATATATAGCACCACCAAATCTGCCTGCTCTATTGCTCAGAAATGAACTACCAGCTACATCAATGGAGCTAATTGTACCAGCAACGTAAATAGCACCTCCGAATGTGTTTGCTGTATTATTAGTAAACTGACATTCTATAAATGATTCAGAATAGGTGTTATCAATCATTGATTCTCCTTGAATTCGTTGATCAATGTAAATTGCACCTCCTTGACCATCATATTGTCTTACAAAGTTTTGGATGAACTCTGTCTGGTAGATCTGGAAGTTTACTCTTACTCTTTGACTAGATGTATAAGTGTTGTAAAAGATTGCTCCACCATTCCTCTGTGCACTGTTTTCATTAAAAACTGATCTAGTAATTCTATATAATATTATAGTCTCTCTTATTTCTGTTGAATAGCTGCTGTAACCCTCATAAATATAGATAGCTCCCCCATTTCCATTATACTGCCAATTTGTGTTATTGGTGAATGTAGAACTATTGATTACCAATTTCAAAGTTGTTGGGCCCACATGTCTATAATAATTGTTTATATCAATAGCCCCTCCACCATTTGAGCTCAAAACATCATTGTTGGCAAACACTGATCCCTCAATTGTGATGTTTGATACTATACCATGAATGGCTCCGCCCCAATAGTAGGCTCTGTTGTTTCTAAACTCACAATCACTGATCTCAACTGAAGAGCTATTGACATACAAGGCGCCGCCATTGAAATAGCTACCGATAAATCTTAGTTGCCTATTTGAAATAAAATTGTTTTCGTTTAGAGTTGCTGAAGTAACACTTGTCATTCTTATTGCTGTACTGCATCCTATAAATGTCATTCCACTGATGTAGACATTCTCCACTGTGTCAAATGTGAACCTGGCATTCACAGATGTACACATCACAGTAGCATTGGTGGAGGACATTGTAATGTTGTAGCCATTGGAAACAGGCAATGCCCGTGAGAGGTTGTAAGATCCAGGTTCAATGAGGAGTGTTATGTTTTGACTTCGACTTGGATTTGAGGCATACTCTTGCAGAGTAAGACAAGGCACTCCACCAAACTCTCCAGGACAAGGGCTACTTGATGAAGTGACAATGTAGAATGTGTCTCCTGAAGCAATGTGAAGCCTCACACAGAGACAAATCATCACCAACTGACACAAACCAAGATAGGAAGGCATCTTGACTCAATACTGAGCTGCAATGCTTCTTTATAATGCCTTGTGTAATAACTGTAAGACAATCAATATTATATAATTATATATTACAATTTGCTAGTGTGTTAAACAAGCAAGTCAGTACACAATGACTTGTTATGTAGACCTGTTTGTTTTTCACTGCTCTATACCTTATGCCCTAGCTAATTCTCTGTAAGTTGATCTTCATTCTTTTGGTTATTTATTGCTTTTAGTGACAAATTAAATCAAACTCATTGGTGATGAATAGTAGCAGCCTCTTAAGTAAAGAAATTCATGTTTATGGGTGGATTGTAATGTGATAAATGGTTGTTGATATGGCAACCATGGGTCACAACCAATTATGATGAATCATTGAGACTCATGCAACCGTGAATGCATGCATTTATTATCCATGTGTAACATGCTTTTTTATAAGTATACTGCATAGTGGGAAATTTTCTTGGGGGAAAATTTTTGCGAATTTCGCGGTTTGGCAACTTTTCGTGAAAATTTTCCACCACGAAATTTGTAAGGTATATGAGGATGTCATTAAACTACTAATTAAAAGCTGCCTATAGGAATTCCCTATTAAGAATACAATATATAGTGACTATTATAATAGCTATGATATACAAAGCATAAAATCTTGCTAAAAATAATTTATACTAACCCAACATGGCATTGTATGTTATAATAGCTACATGTAAAAAAAAACGAAACTCTAATAAGATGAATATTTATAATAATAGGAACTAGTAAGAAATCAATCATGTTTTAGTTAGTTCTCCGGTTCATCAAAGCAAGGGTTGTAGATGGGAGAAGTGTAGACATTAGAAGAGTGAGGAATAAATGTTGGAATATCACGATGGAATTGCTCTGTAGGATAATTCTTTAAGGACGTTTTGTTCTTTTTCTTGTTTGGACAGAAATGCATTGCTATAGCTATAATGGCTAAAAGTGTAGAGAAAAGGGAGCCAGCTGAAGCAGCAGCTGAGAGAATTATGGACAGGGTAGAGTCTTTTTCTATTATGGTGGCAGAAGTTTTGGCAGTGCTTTTAGTGTCAATTTTTTCTGAAGTAGTGGCGTCTATTTCAGAATCAGCTGTCGGGATTTCCTCAGTAGTACCAGGTGGTACATACATCTCAGTTGTGTTCACTGGCTGATCAGTTCCATTCACTATTTCTGAATCAGTCGTTGTAGCTTTCACTGTAGTCAGTGGATCAGTATTACTGGGTGTCTCCACTGTAGTAACTACCTCAGACTCAGTTGAAATCCCTTGTTCTGTTGTCTTTATAGCTGTTGTCCCTTGTTCTGTCGTCTCCATTGTGGTTATTGGTTCACTTGTGGTCAGTGGTACTGTTGTAGCTGGTGGCTCTGTTGGGAGTACAGGATCTGGTGGAAATGTTATGTTGAAATGGTGGATGTCTCCTTCGTAAAGCATACAAAATGGAAGTACTGGATCGACAGTCACATTCAGAGCCTCCTCTAAGAATGTGACCTGACTGTTACAAGCACTGATAACTCCTCCGTACTGGGCTGTGTTGTTGAAGATGTTTGTGTGGTTGATCTCCATTGAGCTTGAAATTATAACAATAACTCCACCTATATCAGCTGCTGTGTTGGAGTCAAAGAGTGATTCGTGGATGCTAACAAAGCTGTCAAGACGTCCAATGTACATGACTCCTCCATCATCACCAGCTGAGTTGTCACTAAACTGACTTCTTGTAATGATGTAATCAGAGGCATGGACATAAGTAGTGTAGAACACACCACCATCCAAAGCTGCAGTATTGTTGATGAAAGAGCTTCCATCCACTGTGGTGAGACTTTCGTCTATGAAGAACACTCCAGCATGGTTATTGGCAGAGTTGTGTCTGAAGGTACTGTTAAGAATGTTGATGGAGGCATTCCTAATACATGCCACTCCTCCTCCAAGGGTGTCACGTCCAGTTGCTGTGTTGTAGTTGAATAGACTGTTTGTGAGGTTCACACTGAAGTGGTTATAGTTGTCGACATCCAACACAGCACAGTAAGAGGCCAAGTTATTGATGAAGGTCGAGGAAGAGAGTGTTAGATTAGTATTGAGTCCATCAGAGTAAATAGCTCCTCCACCTTCCCTTCTTGCTGTGTTGTTGTGAAATGAACTACTAGTTACATGAATGGAGCTGTTTGTACCAGCAACATAAAGAGCACCTCCAAATGTGTTTGCTGTGTTGTTAATAAGCATTGTAGAAGAAAGCATAACATTTGCATTTTGTCCACTAACATAAACTCCTCCTCCACTCTGTTCCCAAGCTGTATTGTTAAGAATTAAACTGTCAGTTATGTTCATCAAGCAATAATTTCTCCCATATAGGAAACATTGTAAAGCCACACCTCCAAAAGAGTTTGCTATGTTTGTTCGAAATGTACTACCAGTTACCTCAGCATTGATATTTGTGCCTTGAATATAAAGACCTCCACCATTTTGATTGTTGACACAAACCAGTGAAGATAGTGTTACCATTGCATTTTGTCCAGAAAGATAAATTCCTCCACCTGCATTATTTAAGAATGAACTGTCAGTGATAATGAGTAAATTCCCTATCTCTAACGAAAGAGCTCGTCCTTCACTACTTGCTCTGTTGTTGGTAAAACGAGTCTGATGTATTAGCATTGCATCACTAACCCCAGTCTTGTAAACTGCTCCTCCTCTTCTGCCAGCAGTGTTGTTGGTGAACTGACACTCTATTAGATATGAGTTCGCAGTGTTGGCTGTATAAATGCTCCAGAATTGAGTGAAGTAAATTGCCCCTCCATTGTATCTTGTTGCTGTGTTGTTGAGAAATGAACTACCAGTTACATTAATGGAACTGTTCATGCCAGCAACATAAATAGCACCTCCATACGTGTTTGCCATGTTGTTAGTAAACCTTGTTAAAGAGAGTTTTACAATGGTTGTATTTTGTCCACTGACATAAACACCTCCTCCACTTTGTGTTATAGCCCTATTGTTCAGGATTGAACTGTTAGTCATGTTCATCAAGCAGTTTGTCCCATTAATATAAATTCCTCCTCCACTCTGTGTACGTGTCCTAGCTTCATCGTCAGTAATTGAACAGTCAGTCATATTTATCAGGCTATTTGTTCCGTTAACATGAACCGCTGCACCACCAAATGAGATTGCTGTGTTTGTTTGGAATGAACTACTTTTTATATCAGCAATGCTATTGATTGTGCCTTGTATATAAAGACCACCACCATTTGAATTGTTGATACACATCACTGAAGATAGTGAGACTGTAGTATTTTGTCCACTCACATAAATTCCTCCACCTGTGTTGTTGAGGAAAGAAGTGTTGGTCACATTCAAATTGTTTGTTGATGAATTGTCTCTTCCATCTAGATAAAGAGCTCGTCCTTCATTGTTTGCTCTGTTGTTAGTAAAATGAGTCTGATGTATTAGCGTTACACCATTTGTGCCATTCATGTAAACTGCTCCTCCTCTTTCACTAGCAGTGTTGTTGGTGAACTGACACTCTATCAGAGATAAGTTGGTGTTGGTAGTATTCCAGTGTTGATAGATGTATATTGCTCCTCCATCTCTTTGTTGATACCCTGGCCCTGCAGAATTTCTGTTGAATTCTGATCTGAAAATGTTGAGGGATAATGATCTCGCTGAAACTGGTTGTCGAGATCTGTAATGATCATAGTAGTAATCATAGTTAGTATAATAGATTGCTCTTCCAGCATTGTCATCAAACATTGATCTTTCAATTGTTATAACAATGGATCCAGATACATAATTGTGGTATTGCTCATAGACAGAGATGGCCTGTCCAATACCATAGTTGTTACCATTTTGAGTAAAGTTTGACCTGTTAATCACTAAATTGAAATTTAATGATGTTCTGTAATTGTTCACATTATTATAAAATAAAATGGCTCCATCCTCATTGCTGCTAAATACTGATTCATCAATTGTAACATTTGATTCTGAAGAACGTATGGCCCCTCCATTATCATTATTGTCAAATACTGATGTATTGATTACGACATTTGATGACGCAGCATAAAGGCTTCCTCCTCTTGACCAGGCACTATTGTTTCTAAATTCACAATCACTAATCTCAACTGAAGAGCTAGTGATGTACAAGGCACCACCATAGAAATAGGTACCGTCATATGGTAGGCGAAAATTTGAAACAAAATGGTTTTCCCTTAGAGTAGCTGAAGTAACTCTCATCATTTGTANGCAGCAGCCACCAGGAGAAAGTAGCAGTAGCTTTAGATTGACATGGTTGTTTGCAGCTTTGCGGTCCAAATGTTGCAGTTGAACAGTATATAGTTAGCTTCAGATCCAGACTATAGATTGATGGACTATTTCAAATCTGGTTGCATTTATTATGCAAGCAGTGTGAGTGAGGGAATTATGTTAATGACGGTTCAACTATTGAGTCATAATGTAAAGCTTTGTAAGAGAGATTTGCTACACCCACACATATTCTATTGTAAACACACACACATGCACACACACATTATGCACATGTATACACACACTTTACAGTTTTTACTGTATATTGACCTTTCCAGGCATGCAGCTTATTCCCCAGCTACCCAAAGTCGAGTTAATTGAGACTATAGCAGTTCAATAATACTTCTTTTGTTGGAATTGCACACATCGCAAGTACGCAACAGAATAAAGAGGTATACATGATTAATAATTATTTGCAGTACTAGTTTAAGTAAAACTTTATAATTATGTCCACCTATTGGATTTTGAGATCAATTTTTTGTAGTGATATAATTATATATTATACATTGTAACTTGAGGGTGGTTTTGGCATAACTGTTGCCAATAATAGAGCGTGATCATCAAACTCTCAGCAGTGTCTCCATAGTCCTGTTTCTCTCCAGATCAGACTCCCCTCTTCTACGATTGTCAACACTACAATCATAATATATTATTATAGTTATCACAGGGAGAACACAAGGCTTAAAAAAGACCATGCATACAACCATAAACAATCCTGCATGCAGTCACGATATCGATATGCATGCATACATGCTCATTTCATATGTATTGTGTAACAGGAAGTGTAGGATTTTGTCAATGTGATCTATAGTGCACAGTCTAACCGTCCATTATGACAGTAACTGTTGATATTAATGGCCACTAAAACTAAGGTTAAAGTCACTAGTTGATCAGCATCATGTCGTATCAAGCATGGAATATTAAGGTCCATTTGGAAAGTTATTTGGCATTATTATAATTATTATGTATAATATTGTTTGATAACAGTTACATAAAACTTACTAAAACTTGTCGGAAGGATCAAGCACTTGTTTCACTGTCTCTGTTACAGCCTTCATGGTGAGATAAGGTCTCGGGCGCTGACTCCGGTTATTGGACCAGTTGTGGATTTCAAAAAAGTTATTGCTGTGCTTTCCAGTGTGCCAGAAACCATCGACACTGATTCTCTGTTTGGGAGTCAAGTTGTCAGAATCTGTGCGGCAGTTGTAGGCAGTGGTATAGCAGCTGTAGTGATCGATTTTACCAGCATCAAGAACTATAGCATAGTCTGAAAATCTCTGTTGAAATGTGATACAGTCAAAGTAGACATAATGTGTATGATCAATCCTGGGATGAGCATGCAGATTCTGCTTAGCAATACATGTCATAACTTATTGTAAACTTGGGTTGAAATTAGCTATAAGCCTCAAGAATTATATCCGTTGTTACAGTAAACATTATAACTATTAAATTTTTGATAGTAAACAGTACTTAACTCTATTATACCACAGGCACATGCATATGTACCTGTAACAGTACATGTGACAGCTTTAATATAAACTTGTACAGTGTACATATATAATTACGAAACTCTATAGTTAGCTAACATTCTTTAAAATTATTTCTAATAATAATTTAAAATACCTTCTGAAGTTCAGTTTGTAATCCTGTGAACTGTTCAACTGTAAACACTTCAGCACTGGTACTAGTGTTGACAGTAGAATAGCGAACTATAACGTAGAGTGTATCTAGTCTGCTATTAGCAGCATCTGACCCACCATTCACATGTGAACGTGACGGTGGTTCACTGAGCTGGTTTGAGGAAGAACTTGAGGTAAATATAGTCTGACCCATTGTATAAGATGTCTACTCCAAAGATACTAAAATATCATCTTGGATACTGATAACAGGCCTGATTGACTAGTAACTATGACTCACTGAGTTTAAAAGTTAAGAGGATATGCACTAGGCCCAGATAAATAATGCTGGCATTTTTTTAAGCATTATAGGTAGCTAAAAGCAATGAGCAATATTCGAGCATTATAGGTAACTTTTGAGTGCATTTCATCTTCAAGCAACCAAAGATTTTAAAATTGGACCACTATGTTCAATTGTTGTCCTGTAAATTTCATTCAAGTCAAAGCAACAAATGTACTTGAGGCCTAGTTTAGTAAAATAAATGCTCTGTAGAACAATCATTAGTTTGTTCATTATTGAATCAGTGTTTTTGTAATTGTTTTGTTGATTCTGGTGAAGCAATAATGAGCAATATAGGTACAATTTGAAAGCATTATAGGACATTTTTGCTAGCACTGAAGAATGGAATTATAGGTAGGAAAGAAAAGCATTATTTATCTGGGCCTAATATGCACTTTGTCCTGACACAACTTCCTGTATTGCACATTGTTGGTGCATGAACTCAACACTAGCACTCTTCTCAAGTCTGGTTTCAACTGCACTAGTGTCATGCGCATACAATGACGTCATTTGCCGCACTTGTGAAATCGAATGGTAATGGTCGTTGTAAGTAAATTCAAAGTAATGTTGATCAGCTGAGCTGCATTTGTGGTTCAGTACTGTTACGTATGTAGCAATATAGCTTTCTTCGTATTTCTCACTGAATATTGTATAGCTATTTGATAACTGAATGTAACTGGATATAGATCTAGCTAAACTTACACGTCCCGTGTAGTCACAGAGTCAGCCTCTTGTGTTGCTGAATCAATGCTGATCCATAAGGATACTGACTGGAAACTGATAGTTGATTAGCAACCTAACTTGCTATAGTATAGTGGGTTAGAACATAAAATTACAAGCCTATATTACCCGTCGTGACGTGGCTGATCCGTTCCAATCACGCAGAGCCTGCGGCGCGCCGCCATGTTCGATCCCTCAAGTTATGGATTGTCCATGCTCGGATCCTCGGAACATTGACGATTTATGTTACTACAAAATTACTCTACAAATACCCACAGGAATGCTTGTGACTAAGTTCCCCCGGACACTTCCTGAAAGTATAACTATCTTAGCCTGCTCGTTCCCAGGCCAATTAATGTTCACTGAAACGCAGCTGAAATCGACTGTAGCTGTACCCCTGGAGTTGCGTGCGTTAATTAGAATTTAAAAATTCTCAGGAATACGGTCCAATTCGTAATTCAGAGTATCAAAACGTTTACAGGTAAAAAAGACTTCTGTTTCCTCAAATTGTGTTCCATACGTACAGTATTCTACTTTGTGGCTATTATTACGACTTCTACTATATTCTTAATACTTGTTTCTGGCTACTATGTGACAGTTCAAGTTCATATTGCAAATAGCACAGTCACTGAGGACTCTAATGGTCTTGGAGGTGAAGTCACTTTGAGAATGTCAGTTGTTCAGAAGGAAAACAATCGGTTTCTTGAAAATTTTTTCGGAAGTGCCGTATATTTTGATGAAATCCATGCTGTAAATAGCACAGTCAAGTCGGACTCCAAAATTGTAAGTCTTGCGAGTGGTGATTCGGAAGTCACTTTAAATCCATCTCTTCAGAAAGAAAAAGACACAATTTTTAATGGTTTGTTTCTTGAAATTTTACCACGGAGTGTATATTTTGATAAAAGACCTCGTAATGGTCACAAAAACACAACCGTTTTTCTTATTCAAATTTCAAAATCAGCACTAAATCAATCTCTGATCGTTGGTTGTGGCGTTAATGATGTCATCACTACAAAATTTAAGCTGAATGTATTGAAGCAGTATGGATGGATAAACAAACGATACCCATTGTTTACACATGTTGAAGCAATGTTGAATTGTTATGATCTTCCAGCACATCAGGGTAGTAGAGCGTTTGTATATTATACTGAAAAGAAGACCACTGTGAAATTGGAGGCTGAAAGAAGACTTTACATACCAAGTCAACAACCCCATTTCAGGTCAAATGGAAAGTGGAGTTCTTCGATAGTAGTTTGTGCGACAATGTATGGTAGTCCATCATGGCTGACTGAGTGGCTGATCTATCAAAAGACAATTGGTGTGGATTTCATTCATATTAATGCACAGGAGTCATTTGTTGAGTGTGGAGGAGCAAACAATTTGGTTTTACAATCCTATTTGAAGAGTGGATACGCTAAACTTGATATTTGGAAATCATTTTTGAATAAATCACAAGTTTATTATTACCAACAAGCCCTATTATACGTTGACTGTCTGTATCGCCATCAAACTGTGTTTGATTATGCTCTNAGCAGTAGGAAAAAGCACAGGGAACGCAACAGCAGGCAACAGACAAACTAGAAATCCTAAAAGAGTTTCCAATTAACTTGCTTTTATCTTTGCAGTCTTATAACAGCTAGTCAAACCATTTCTAACCCCAGCATTGATATGGATATACCTCAATATTAAGAATGTCTGAACTGCATATTCACAGATGCACCAATATTTAAAACCACTCTTGAAAACAAACATCTAAGGAACAGTCTCTGGAAAACAAACATATAAGAAACAGTCTCACGACTCCCACATGATTCCCTTGAATAATCTGGGGGTGGTTGCATAAAAATTCTTACCAGCTAGCTAGAAAAGTGTCTTGGCTTTGGCCTTTGTAAAAAGTCTCTTGATTATGAGCTTGATCACACTCTGAAATACTTCTCAACTCAAGTAGGTCCTGCCATCTTCTTCTCAGTCAGCTGATTTACTCCCAGATCATTCTTTCAACACTTTTTCTTGCGCTGTAGCTACTTCTCTGCAAACCAGCTGTTGGTGTGCGTTAATTAGAAGGGCGCTCCGGACTGCCCGTGAATTCCTTGAATTCGCGCGCAGTTTCCAATCCCGGTACGTGAGTCTCTATTATCTATGAATTGCACGAGTGTCATGCGCATAAAATGACGTCATTTGCCGCACTTGTGAATGGTAATGGTCGTTATAAGCATGCGCGATATGCATGCATCACAATTACAACTGCGCATGCCGTAAATGCAGTCGATAGGGAAAAAAAAAAATGCGTGGGTGCAAAAATTTTCCACTAATGTAACGTGACGTTTTTCTTTTCAGTCTGCACGAACGCATCCCTAATTAATTTCCACCCGGAAGTTAAACAAAATGGTGGCCAAGCACATGGAAGTGATGACAACACAGGAGAAACAGCCAGAAAAGAAGTAGCTATAGTTCTTAGAGCTATATTTGTTATAAGAATGTAATTTTTAACAGGAATACAGAGTCTAAATTGTCTTCAAGTTGAATTTCTACCGTGTAGCGATAAAATGGACCATACGACTTTGATTTTTTGGGCAGCATGGTGCAAAAGTACTGAGGGCATCCATACTCTACCAGTTTGTAACTTACATCTAGCAGTATAACATACTGTAGTAGTATTCCAGTAACTAAAACTATATAGCTAAAATTACTAGTCAAAAACCGCTAGAAATGCGGTACTTTACTGATCTACTGAACACGCTTACCTCGAGCTATTGACATCAGACAAGCTGTGCTAAGCACCACGCTGCTTGTAAAACACTGTATTTTTAGCAGAACTTATTCTGTGCCCATACTCTAGTCTTATCTGGAGATACACAAATTTTATCTGAGTGATGTTCAGTGAACTTTCTTGATGCGGTAACTTGGAATTTTTGGGCAACCATGTGCAAAGTCTTTCTAGCTCATAAGACTTGCTGTGCATGCACATTCCATCCTGAACCACAAGTATTCCAAGTGAGAAGCATGCAGGTAAAACTACGGAGGAGATATACCGTTGCAAAATCCTGAAAAGGTCCTATTATCTTCCATGTGCCTTCCTTTTGACGTCATCAGTCAACGTAGTTTGCAATGATGTAATATGAATAATTTAGCATGCGCGCGTTTAGTACTACGTGACGTAATAAGCTCTGTGCAAAATTTTACGTGACGTGAAGGGCAGCAAAAATTGACACACCTACAATTACGATGCGTTCGTGTAGACTGTTTGGAACTTCCCGATCCCGTACGGCACGCAGATGTTCAAACGCAGCTGAAATCGACTGCCCTACCCCTCAGTGGAGTGTGCGTGCGTTAATTAGAATTAAAAATATGAACAAGGTCCACCAATTCGTGAGTGTCAAAATGTTCACTGCTAAAAAAGACTTCTGTTTCTTCAAATTGTGTTCCATACGTACAATATTCTACTTCGTGGCTATTATTACAACTTCTACTATATTCCTAATACTTGTTTCTGGCTACTATGCCGTCACAGTTCAAGTTCATATTGCAAATAGCACAGTCACTGAGGACTCTAATGGTCTTGGTGGTGAGGTCACTTTGAGAATGTCAGTTGTTCAGAAGGAAAACAATCGGTTTCTTGAAAATTTTTTCGGAAGTGCTGTATATTTTGATGAAATTCATGCTGCAAATAGCACACTCAAGTCGGATTCTAAAATTGAAAGTCTTGCAAGTGGTGAAGTCACCTTAAGTCCATCTCTTCAGAAAGAAAAAGACACAATTTTTAATGGTTTGTTTCTTGAAATTTTACCACGGAGTGTATATTTTGATAAAAGACCTCGTAATGGTCACAAAAACACAACCGTTTTTCTTATTCAAATTTCAAAATCAGCACTAAATCAATCTCTGATCGTTGGTTGTGGCATTAATGATGTCATCACTACAAAATTCAAGCTGAATGTATTGAAGCAGTATGGATGGATAAACAAACGATACCCATTGTTTACTCATGTTGAAGCAATGTTGAATTGTTATGATCTTCCAGCACATCAGGGTAGTAGAGTGTTTGTGTATTATACTGAAAATAAAACCACTGTGAAATTGGAGGCTGAAAGAAGACTTTACATACCAAGTCAACAATCCCATTTCAGGTCAAATGGAAAGTGGAGTTCTTCGATAGTAGTGTGTACGACAATGTATGGTAGTCCATCATGGCTGACTGAGTGGCTGATCTATCAAAAGACAATTGGTGTAGATTTCATTCATATTAATGCTCAGGAGTCATTTGTTGAATGTGGAGGAGCAAACAATTCGGTTTTACAATCCTATTTGAAGAGTGGATACGCTAAACTTGATGTCTGGAAGTCGTATTTAAATAAATCACAAGTTTATTATTACCAACAAGCCCTATTATACGTTGACTGTCTGTATCGCCATCAAACTGTGTTTGATTATGCTCTCTTTTACGACACTGATGATTTCTTTGTGCCAGCAATACCTCAGAGAACTGACATTCATTTTTATGCTGAGAAGGTGGTTTTTATTGATGAGAAAGTTGCATCTGGAACATTTGATTTTGTTCGTTTTCATCCCAGTCATGGCCTCACACAAGATAGGAACACCATAAAGGATGGTAACCTTACAAACTATCTCAAAGACCCCACACCTGAGAAACCGTGGAACCACAAAACTATGTATCNCAACAAGCCCTATTATACGTTGACTGTCTGTATCGCCATCAAACTGTGTTTGATTATGCTCTCTTTTACGACACTGATGATTTCTTTGTGCCAGCAATACCTCAGAGAACTGACATTCATTTTTATGCTGAGAAGGTAGTTTTTATTGATGAGAAAGTTGCAGCTGGGACATTTGATTTTGTTCGTTTTCATCCTAGTCATGGTCTCACACAAGCCACCATAAAGGATGGTAACCTTACAAACTATCTCAAAGACCCTACACCTGAGAAACCATGGAACTATAAAACTATGTATCGAATTATCGGTGTTGTAGACAATCAAGTACATAGAAAAGGAATACTTATGCCTGGTTACAAGGAATATTACATACCAAAACATTTTGCATATGTGAGTCATCATAAAATTGATGACCAGCCTAAGAATGCTCAGTGCAGATCATAATCATTTTTATTCTCATGCATTCATGTGCATATTTTATATAATATAAGTATATAACATAATATACACAAGTTTGCATTATAATTGTACTTGAGAATCATTGAAACTTTGAAGCCACAAAAGATGCATGGTCTTAGCCTAGTGCTGACCATGAATATATCACTTTACAAACAATCATATTACGTTTCTTTAAAGGTTTATGTACAAAAAAAATTATAAAAAAAAACAAAAAAAACCCCACTCAGGTAGCTTGTAAAGGACAAAAAAATACTTTAAGATGAGCCAAAAAAAAAAAGGTCTTTCCAGACTATGGACTACAGACACACCCATGCATTGATCTGAGCTTCGGATCCCAATTAAATTAAATTCGGCAAGTGTATCCATGAGCCTAAGTTCATTTTATATAATATGTATAGGATTATATAAGGCTAACAGCCTTCAGTAGTAACACTAGTCCCCCCTTTCAGACCATGCCATAAGTCATATGTTACTAGCTTCAGCCTACATGTAGGCTGAAGTGAGTAAAAACCCCCCAGCTTGCAATGCAGATTACAAAGACTCGACTATTTACTGAAGCTCTATAGAAAATATCCTGCATATGCTAGCATTGTTGTTTTAGTTTGCCTGATACTTTCAATCTTATAGTATGGTGCACCAAGGCATAATGTCCAAAAAAATTCCCTGTTTTTTGTTATTAATTTTTAATAAGAATTTTGGTACAAAGAATTCATTATCTTAATGGTAAGCAGTAAACTCTATACATGCAGACATTCTACAACCTTAAAGCAACATATTATAGAACTAATAGATGGTATGATGTCAAATGGCCGGCTCTTTAAACAGCCCCATGTGGCTTTGAATGCTAACTACTCTGGGGCTTATCAGATCATCAGTAGTGACCATGCACATTGGTTGTACGTAGATTTTCCATGTATAGCCTATCATGCAGAGTTAATTGTAGTTCCGTGTCCACAAGCTCACGCCAGTTTCATGACTACCGAGAGATATATGGTGCCTTTTCATATTGTACAAGTGACTGACTTAGCCATAGTACAAGCCACTTCACCACACCATGTGTAGTAATGTAAACCATCCATCTTCCTCTACTATGCTAACATCTCAGTTATTAAGTTAGTGATACCATACATTCACCTAAGGCTATCTGCAGTCCAAAACATGCATGATTGGAGCCATAGAAAATTCTGTGTGAGACTGTACTTTTTTAGTGAGATATGATACCTACCAAAGTTATTGTATTTTAAAAAGCTTATAATTATTTTGTTTGCCATTTACTCACTAACATGCACTCTTTTCACCTTCTCAGGTTTCTAAAAAACATGTATTAATATAATAATTGTACGTGTTATACATGCATTCTGAAAACTTTAAGTTAATGATTGTCAATCGGAAATGATCTACACTCTGCAGTCTTAGGAGCATCAATGTGTTTATGAGTTACATATGCAACATGATTCGGTATGTAATACTCTTTGTAACCAGGCATAAGTAAGCCTTTTTTATGAACTTGATTATCGACAACACCCATAATTCGATACATAGTTTTGTAGTTCTGCCTCTGTTCATTAGGCTTATTTATAGGGTCTTTGGGATACTTTGTAACATTATCATTCTTTGTGGTGTTGCTATCTTGTGTGAGGTCAAGACTGGGATGAAAACGAACCCAATGAAAAGATCCTGATGCAACATCCTCATCGATGAACACTACCCTCTCAGCATAATAATGAATGTCAGTTCTCTGAGGTATTGCTGGCACAAAGAAGTCATCAGTGTCGTAAAAGAGAGCATAATCAAACACAGTTTGATGGCGATACAGACAGTCAACGTATAATAGGGCTTGTTGGTAATAATAAACTTGTGATTCATTTAAATATGACTTCCAGACATCAAGTTTAGCATATCCAGTCTTCAAATAGGATTGTAAAACTGAATTTTTCGCTCCTCCACACTCAACAAATGACTCCTGTGCGTTAATATGAATGAAATCGATGCCAATTGTTTTTTGATAGATCAGCCACTCAGTCAGCCATGGTGGACTACCATACATTGTCGTACACACTACTATCGAAGAATTCCACTTTCCCTTTGACCTGAAATGGGGTCGTTGACTTGGTATGTAAAGTCTTCTTTCAGCCTCCAATTTCACAATGCTGATGGTTTTCTCTTCAATATAGTATATAAATGCTCTACTACCCTGACATGCTGGAAGATCATAACAACTCAGCATTGCCTCAATGTGTGTTAGCAATGGGTATCGTTTGTTTATCCATCCATATTGCTCCAATACATTTAGTTTGAAATTCCTAGTGAAGACATCATCAACTCCACAACCAACGATCATGTGCAGAGACTGATTTAGTGCAGATTTTGAAATTTGAAGAAGAAAAACAGTGGCGTTGTTGTGACCATCTCGAGGTCTTTCATCAAAATATACACTTCGTGGTAAAATTTCAAGAAACAAACTGTTAAACATTGTGTCCTTTTCTTTCCGAACAAATGATCTTAAAGTGACCTCACCACCAAGATTCACTATAATTTTAGAGTCTGACTTGTAACTAGAAAGAAAAAATATCGGTTGGGATATTAAGTATATAGTAGCAATTGCAACAATAGCCCCAAAGTAGAACATTGCATGTAAACAATACAATTTAAAGTGGAAAGGGGTGTTCTTTCCAGTGAACAGCATATCTAGCTAACTTGATCAAGTGAGACTAGCAATTCAAATAAACCCTGGATATTTCAAAAGAACTTGACTGTAGGAACTGATCGAGCTATTATAGCTATAGACATCCACTCTTGTAGATCCAAATGCGACCATGCAGCCCAATGATTGAGCCCATACTCTATAGTATATGCCCAAAGAGACTGTGTGTTTTCAAAACTGCATTTTTGGCGCTAGGCCAATAATTTTTTATATCTACTGATTATAACTCATTGTCAAGCCTTGGCTGGCTCCAGACCACACCTTTAATTTTCCACCTAGCATAATAATACTATTTTAAAATGGCATCCGATGATTACATTTTACCACATGTCCATGCAGTGTGCATGCATGGAATCAAGATCCGGCACCGAATTGTATCACATTGCGTTCATGCATATTGATCGTGATGCATGGATGTATGAGATTACCTGATAATAATAGTAACAGTACAATTATTATTATGATCATCACTATTAACATTTGCACTTGGTTGTTGTTCCATTATGGTGATTTAGTTAATTGAGACATCGGTCTAGACTCTAGAGAGTCTAGCCTGAGTATTCTGCACCTCATTATTTCCCACCGATATACTACACACAACTTCTATGCACCTCTTTGCTGTGTTCTTATGGAAGTTCCGAACTGGAGATAATCTGTCACAGCAAAAGCTTGAAAGTTGTAGGACAGTTGCTTAACCATTAACCATTGCACAGTATATGGATTCATGTTGAAAGGACTACAACAAGTGGAGGAGGTCTCTAGGAGTAAGTGCATGTATATACATGATATTATATACTTCCATACACACACACTGTACCATATAGTACCACAAGTCAGGCCTGCCCTCTCTCACCTAATGCCCACACATCAATATCCTCCATGGAGATATCATGAAGAGAGTCCGATCCCTGTGATGGAGACTGTGTGCTTTTAACACTGCATGTTTGGCGGTATAGGCCCATAATTGTTGAATCATTAAATTTTTATTACTCATTGTCAAGCCTTGGCTGGTCTGAGACCACGCTTTTAATTTTCCGGCCATGCAGTGTTGAAAAATTGATTGTCATCACTATTAATAATTAATATTATATTATTTTAATAATAATAATAAGCTGAATTTTGAATGAATGCATTAGATTTACATTTGGTCATTGTCCATTATTCATATGGTGTCATATATTTGTTAATCATGATTCACTGTTGAGATCTAGAGTATTCTGCACCTCATTATTTCCCACTGATATACTACACACAACTTCTATACACCTCTTTGCTGTGTTCTTATGGAACTGGAGATAATCTGTCACAGCAAAAGCTTGGAAGTCGCCACCCCCCAGTAAAATTATGCAATCTGCACGACTTGCTAAGAGCCTCTGAAGAGCTGCCACATACCCTGGGTCTTTCTCACCCTCTGTGACAGAAGTGAAGCTGTTCTCCCATTCAGCTATGCTCCACGATTTGTTTTTGTACAGGTCCTTCACTACCTCTTCTGTAATTTTGATTGTGTGTGTACTATGCACAGCATGGTCATCATAGGTTGCTGTCCCATATTTTCCACCAATGTCAAGAGTTACAAGTGGTGTGGAAGATTCGGTAAAATTTTCATCCATTTTTGCCTTTATAGTCAAAACTTGATCAAAACAATCATCAAGAGTTTTTCCTTTGTTTGTCTTCTCTTGTAAATATCCAGTGACTACTCTTTCCACTCTACACATTATTGCAAGATGGTTCTTACCATGTAAGTAAAGTTGTTCGTATTTTTCCGCAGCTTTCAACAGACGCTGACTTGGTTCAAACTGCTTCCTAAATACAGTCTTTGTGTTGAGATATTCTTGCAAACAGTGAATACCACTAACAGGGTCATTAACAGGAATAAATGCTTTTGGCCATCTCGAAAAGACCAAAAGTACATCTCCAGGTGGCCAGATGTCGAATATAAAGTTAAACAGAGAGTCCACTGGCTTTGGAGGCATGATATATTCTTCCCCTCTTGTAATTTCTAGCTCAAGCATTCGAACAACACACCTTCTTGACCATATCTTACCCAGTCTGGATTTTGCATAATTAAATAATTTAATGTAATCCTTACTTAGTCCAGAATCCTGTGGTGTTAGACAGTTAACTTGGTTATGAATTGAAGAATCATTTGAATACCACACAATTTTTTGTTTTGAACTTTTGTGACTCCAGTTCACTAGAACGAAAATGATGTACTTGTGATGTAATGGTGAGCCAGATTCTAGTTGTTTAAATGCTTCTATCGGCATCATTCCTGTGTAGTGCACTCTTTTTGATTCAGACGTGAACCATTCGAAATTGAAAATGGAGCTGAACCTGAGCAATGACTTACGATGCCTGAAATGTGAATGGTGAAAGTAAGGCTCCACTATTTTGAAATTGTTGTATATTGAGGAAAGGAAACACTGAAGAGTGGAGATACACAGAGCTCCTGACCCCTGCTGACCAGGGTACTGCACACACATAACAAGAGTCTTGGTCCTGGCCGACTTATTAGTTGGTAAACTGAATTCTTGCTGAATGGGAGTACCTTTCTTCAGTGGCAAGGAGGCGGGTCCGTTGTTGGAAAGAAGTAGGATCACGATTATTGTGACAACTCCGGCTAGTACGTTCACAACTACACTTAGTGAACGAGGGGAGCTTATCACCGACATGAGTACCTGTCTAGGTCTCATGGCATATGAATAGGAACAGAGATTATATCAAAATAATAATTTTATTATTGTCACTAACCCCACCCCCTGTATGCAATGGACCAGGGTCGGCCACCTCAATGTCAATGTCAATGTCAATGTCTATCCACGTGGCATTTAACGCGCATGCGCATTAGTTGCTCCAACTCTATACTATAGCTGTTTTTTTGTGATCAAGTCTTGGCCAGTATTATCCAATCGATTGGCAGGAATTTGAACCATTAGTAGCTATGTGATCTACTGTTGTGGATAAATTTATCTACACATGCAGTTAATAAATTCTGGAACCATTTGCGACAATAATTATTGAGAGATGAAAAATGAAAATGTCATGTGCCCGAAATTGAGACAATGCCATGCCTTTTTCTAATACTTTTTATAGCACTGCCCATTTCTACACTGAAACTTTTGCTACTTGTAAACCATAATTATAGAGCAGTGATGCAATTTGATTTCAAATTCATTTCCATATTGCTGATGCTTGACTAAAATACAGCTTGGTGTTCCAGTGCAAGTACAGTAATAAAGTGAGTAAAAAGTTCAGACAGGATCTACCGATACCAGCGTATTCTGTACCTCTTTATTTCCCACCGATATACTACATACAACTTCTATACACCTCTTTGCTGTGTTCTTATGGAACTGGAGATAATCTGTCACAGCAAAGGCTTGGAAGTCGCCACCCCCCAGTAAAATCATGCAATCTGCACGACTTGCTAGGAGCCTCTGAAGAGCTGCCACATACCCTGGATCTTTCTCACCCTCTGTGACAGAAGTGAAGCTGTTCTCCCACTCAGCTATGCTCCACGATTTGTTTTTGTACAGGTCCTTCACAGTTTGTGTTGCTAGGTCCATAATGTATGGATTATTACGAAAGCTATCAGTACCATAATTTCCACCAATGTCAAGGGTTACAAGTGGGATCGATACTTCGGCAAGATTTTCATCCATTTTCGCTTTTAAAGTCAAAACCTGATGCAAACAGTTTGCAAGAGATTTATTCTTTAGTGGTTTTTCTACTAAATATCCAGTCAAAACCCTCTCTATTCTAAACATTATTGCAAGACGGTTTCTACCATCCAAAAAAAGTTGTTCATACTTCTCTGCAGCTTCCAACAAATGCAGACTCGGTTCAAATTGTCTTCTCTCAACAGATTTAGCAGCTTTCAAGAATTCTTGTACGCAGTAAACACCGCTCAGAGGGTTGGTAATGGGTACAAATCTTTTAGGCCAATTGAAAAACACCAATAGTACCTCTCCGGGCGGCCAATCGTTGAAAATGAATCTGAATGTTGATTGGGCTGAAGTGGGCAATAACTTTCTACCATATTTTGTGGTTTGTAGTTCAAGAACTCGTACAATACACCTTCGTAACCATATCGTGCCTAGGAACTCTTTTGTTTTATTCAACAGATTCCCATGGTTGGAACGTATTTCTGGATATTTTGAAAGCTTAGAACCTAAACAGTGAACATTGCTGTGATCTGAAGAATAGTTCGAAGACCACACGACTTGGTCTTGCTTCCTGCTCTCCAAGACAAAAATTATGTATTTATGATGTAATGGTGAAACAGATTCTAGTCGTTCAAACTCTTCTATTGGCATCATTCCTGTGTAGTGAGCTCTTTGTGATTCAGATGTGAACCATTCGAAATCAAAAACTGAGCTGAATTTGAGTGGCGATTTATGATAGGTGAAGTGTGAGTTGTTAAAGTACGGTTCCACTATTTTGAAATTGTTGTATATTGATGAGAGGAAACACTGCAGAGTGACACGTTGGTGGCAAATCAATCTCTAGTTGTGTGTGCTGAGTACCCCGGTCAGCAGGGATCAGGAGCTCTGTGTCTCTCCACGTGTAGCAGTGTGGATTTGACCTTTGTTCAGTGGTACGATTCTTAGAGCTGTTGGAGAGACGGGTGATCCATCGTTGGAATTAGAAAGATGTAGAATTAAGACTATTATTGCAACTCCAGCTAAAACACTCGCAACTCCAGTCAGTGAACGAAGAGAACTTATCCCCGACATAACAGTTCAGTCTACGTCTCACTTCCATCATATGGAACGGATCGCCGCGGAAGCTGGGACACTCGTAAGTTGGTAATGATCGTCAGTTTCCAGCTCGAGCTTAAATTCAGACATCAAAACCTGGATCCAAGGGGTGGTCACTCCAATACCTTCTGTACTTCCACCCGCGACCGCGGGTCAAGAATCTTGACCCTAGAAAATGGGCCTTGACCGCTTGACCGCACCTAAAACTACATCTTGACTGCTTGACCCAACTCTCAGGACTGCTTGACCGTTTGAGTTCAAATCACCAATGTACTGTGTGTATCAGTGAGAGGCGTGGCATAAATGAAACCCAACCACGCCTTTTACTAATTAGATGCTAAAAATTTAGCACAAGTCCACTAAACTGCAAGAGTCTTATACTTTAGCTCTAGTTCTGTTAGCATGATATCCCGATTAGTGTTTTTCCTTCTGCAAAATCATGCAAGACAACAGTCCAATGCAGCTACGTGTACCGTGGTTTCCGAAATTCGTGAGGGGGATAAGCGATAAGCCACCAGCACCATGATTGTATAAAGGAGAGAAAATTGGGTCCAAGCAGAAAGATATAAGGCAGCTTCAGCCTCGATACAGCGAAATGACTGCTTCTTTAGATCACGTGATTACTTCGTGAAGCGAGCTCCGCCCACTCATTTCTTTTGCAGCGCTAGCTGAGCAGTTAGCAGCTATTAAACCTCGTCTGAGCATTTTAGCTAGCTCCTAGCAGTGAAAAATAAACTTTTATGCGTAGAACAGTGTAAATAATGGTGTCAAACAACTGGAGCATCATGTAAATTGCATGTAAGAATGGTATGACGTCATCCAAATTGAGCGGTTAGCTTGACCTCTTGACCGCACCTAGAATTCGATCTTGACCTCTTTACCACACCAAAAATCAGACCTTGACCGCTTGACCACACCTTGACCGCGGTCGCGGGTGGAAGTACAGTAAGTATTGGAGTGACCACCCCTTGTGGATCTGTCATCTTGTGTCTAGTTTACGTCTGTAGCCATGTCTACAAGTGACGAAACGAGTGCAAAACTGAAGCAACAACTTGAGAGGGACGTTCTAGCGGCCGATTTTCTCGTGAGTATCTTCTGGAGCGCCATGAACAGTTTTAGACACGACACAATTCTTAGGCCATTTCCACCGCAGTTCATGAGAGGCGGGGCGGCAGCTGCTGATGGTGAGCATGCGCAGAAGATCACTGAAGAGGACAAAGATATGGAAAGACTGGTGTGTGTGTGTGTTTGCAAATTATTCTCATTCATTCATGTCCAATGTTTCCTGATATGTATGTGCAGTAAGGTACGATTTGTAGTTTGAATCAATCAACCAAATACAGTTTCCCTAGTCTAATGCCTACACTCATTTTTTTACCATTATGCCTAGTCCTGCGTTGATAAAAATATAATATGTTTAGAAGTACTCCGCCCTCCCCCACACACACACCACCTCATGGACTAGAATGAAGGTAGCTAACATACCGATCACTTTTCAAATGGCCTTGTCTGCTATCACCCATATTCTATTAAAGTATTTCCTTACTGTGTGTAGACTCTAATTAAAGTGCCCCTCCAAATTTATTCCTGGCGTTCCCAAAATGCACCTCCCAAAACAATAATTATTTCTTTAGTGGTACACGTACTTTTATTATGTATATATATACGGTTCTGTCTATCAAACCTTTTACACATTTAAATTCTTATTCTTACCAAATACGTCATTTCAGAGAGATGTCTTTGAAACCATTCCGCCATTGAACCAGCTCCTGTCGTCAGGAAGTGACAATGACAATAGTCTGCGCCTTTCTCAAAGTGCTACGGACCTTCTGCTCTGGTTGACAGCACCAAGGGGCTTCACAGTCACTTGTGAGGCACCTTCATTGGTGAGNTATAGCTGCTCAAAACATGCAAGCATATAATATTATACAGAAACCAGTGCATTATACAGTGTATCTATACCACCCATACTGCTTTACACATTTATACAATTATTCATAATTATGTTATACAATTATAACATAATTATAGATATCACCTGTGCATGGTTCATATTGTGCCGTATACAAATTATATAGTCACTAATATAGGGTACAAATTACTAAATGTAAAGACATAATAACCATATCTGTGATATGATATGATATGAAAAAAGCATGAACATGCAAAATTAGCAACACATGCATATGTTTCTCCTTGCATTCAATTTTTGCACTGATTTCAGAACCGAACAATAATGTGAAAAAAAAAATAATGAAAACCTTAATTACACAAGTAGTAAAAATTTTGAAAAAATAAGTAGTGTAGTAATGCATGGGCAGTGCGGTAAAAAGTATTGGAACAAGGTAGGGTCTCAGTTTCGGCACACGACTATATACTTCATTTTATTTTTTAACCCTCATATGGATTTTTCAGTGTCGTGTTGCAATAATCTGTACACTATAATAGTACAATATATCTTATCATAATAATTGCATTGGTTCACTATTATAATAATTATTTGGCTAAGCAATGGAGTAAACTATAATAGACAGGTATATGAGTTGGGCATAAAAATGAAGTAGTCATGTGCCGAAACTGAGACCCTACCTTGTTCCAATACTTTTTACCGCACTGCCCATTACTACACTACTTATTTTTTCAAAATTTTACTACTTGTTCATTCACTTTTTTCAACACTACAGTGTGGAGACTATCAGAGACTGGTTAGTCCCTACAAAAAGCTTGAGTCTCAGCCATTATGCTAGATGCTAGTGCGCATGCGCATAATAATACCACGTGGATAATGACCTTTAAACTCTACCTACAAAGATGGCTGCATTGCAGCACATGAATTTATACACTAAGTTTCAAAGCTTTCTAGTTTTTGTTCAGGCCTATTTATGATGAAAACGAGTATAAAGGAACGTAACGGAAAAGAACTTACTTTGTGCGTCAAAGTTGGCTCAACACTTTCTGGTTCTCTGGAAATCGTTTTCAAGTAAGTCAGTTAGAAGTAAGTTAGGAGAACAAAATTGCACTAGTGTGGCTTCTCGCAAGCGCTCTCTCTACGAGTGATCAGAAACGTTTCGGCTAAGTTTAAGCCTTCCATGCAGTTGGTTTTCTGTAAAGGAGAGCCTCTGAGCAAGTTTGAAGCCTCTACTTTGTGATGTTAGATTTTTATGGCGATAAATATTTTGTATTGTGTCTATGGGACTACTGTCGGCCCATTCCTACTATACGTACTACCGTACGTATGATACTGTACCACACAATTTCCCCCCAGATTTTCCTTCACATGTATATACATAATATAATATTATTATTATAATAATATTATTATAACATAATACCTGTTGATATACAATGTTGTGACTCCAAAATTAAAGATACCGAGTGACATCAATTGGCATGGGGGAGGTCTTGATATTGACAGGGGTATCTGCATGCATGGTCTCGAGCTTCATCTCTGTCTTCTGACTCACGTTAGGATCATAATAACCCTGAGGGCAAACGAGAGAAAGAGAGAGAGAATATTATAGGTTGATTCATTGGTCAGTTGTAACGGTTTAAGCATAAATAATTAATGACATAAGGACTGGAGTATACTGTGCTGGGAGCTTCATAGTCATGCAGCAAAAGTTAAAATGTATACAAGCCTCACGTCTTTCAAGACGGGTGTCCAAATGGACTTAAGAATTAAGTCTGTAATGCAGAACAATTTTAATGATTGGACAATTGTTTAGGATAATGCACCGATAATTGCTAGCCAAACAAAACAAT
Organism: Tethya wilhelma; assembly: GCA_964030475.1. Classification (NCBI taxonomy): domain Eukaryota; kingdom Metazoa; phylum Porifera; class Demospongiae; order Tethyida; family Tethyidae; genus Tethya; species Tethya wilhelma. The sequence continues at coordinate 1,361,907 of CAXIPT010000003.1, read as the reverse complement.
TAAGTCTTAGACACCATTTAGATCCCTAATTGCCAACAACAGAGGAGCCACTATACAAGTGGATGGTGTTCATTGACATGACTGATCATACCATGGCCAGTTACAATTAACTGTCCTCAGGCCTGGACTCAAACTGACTTCATACTCCAAAAGGACATGTGGACGAGCTCACTCAGGCTGGAGGTTCCTCTACTACAATTCAGCGTTCAGGGATACAAGTACAGGAGGATCAGAGGATATTAACAAGGAGCTACTCTGGGTTTCCTTGGGTACAATCTTGATTATATATAAACTCGAATTATAATTGTTTGAAATTCTAAATCAATTTGGATGGTTATCTCGAAGAAAGCCTGATCCTCATCTATAGTCGTACCACCACTATAAGCAGGTGGGGCCTGGAGCAAGATCTTCACCCAAACAGTGATATTAATAGGGGCACACTCTATCTCACAATTATCTCAGTATTGACTCGCAATACGTAATAACACAGAGGGCAAGACTGAAAGAGAGAAACTTGAAGAACTTATGATTATTCATGAACCATATAAGTAGACCGTTGTAGACTGGAAAAAAAATCTCTGATAACTTGCATGCATGCCCGAATGTATACATAATATTATGAATATATAGCTGATCATGAGCAGTGACTTACTCTGACGTAACAATCTTTAGGATAGACTCTGAGTCTAGAGTTCCCGGCAGACAGACCTTCAGCCAACTGAGAGACAACCAAGCCAACACACTTCTTAAACGACCTTTACCAGACAAACCCTCTAGATTCTGTTATGCTATATATGCCATTGTCAAACGTTCTTGCTCGCAAAAAAAAATGCAAAGAATCAGAAGGTATAAACATACATTGAGAATAGTAACAGAATAAATAAAGGCANAATAACTAGCTGCTCACAACATACTGCAACTATGAGTGTATATTATGTATATATGTATATAGTGTGTTATATACAGTGTATATCCATACCACCTACAGTATACTGCTAGCTGTGCACATTAATTTTTTTACACAGTTCCTATCTTATACAACACATGTATTAGCTATCACTTGGTTCATTTTGCACAGCACATAATATATTCCCTATATATTTTGACTAGATACATGCAATTTAATGTTAGTGAAATCTTAATGTCTAAACAGCCAGTGTTTGTCAAATTGAAAACAATCACTCACTAACTACATCCCCCACTGAATATAGAGCAATTAAATCCCACACACCCTAGAGTGCAAGAGTGCACAAACAAGACGTACAGGGACATATAGACAAAAGAAAGCAGTATATGTTATATTATATAAACATTATACAGGAAAATTTTGAGTAATAGGCAGCTCTAGCATTTATCAGGGGAAATTTCCCATGATATAAATCACAGATAATCAAATGGACTAATGCTGCATTCATGAATTTAAAGAATAAAAAAAATGCAAAATGATTTCAACAAGAGTGATCTGAAACCTCTCTGCACTATTAATAAATCGTCACTTGAATTCTCCATAGTGACAAAAATTTAAGCATATTCCTTTGGAGAATTAAGAGCAATTAAAGTTGTACACTCCAAGCATCCAGATGGAAGATACATGCAGAGATCACTTCAATTCTCCAAAGAATAGGAACAGCATCATCAAACAGTGTGCTATACAGTCACTAATATACGGTATCAAGGGCTTATAAACTAAAGAAGAGGGCATGCATCAGTAAGCCATCAAAATTCAAAGGGGGCGTGGTAGTTACTAAAGTAGAGTGCACGTGAGCTAAAGGCAACCCACAAATTTATTATTGGAGCATGCACGCGAATGTAATTTGAACAGCATACTAGTAAATTGGTGAAGTTAAACATAATATTATAATTTTCAATGTAAAAACTAATGATGGACAACGACAACACATCTGGACCTTTGCAGCTGGAATCATAGAAGGAGACGAAATTAATGTTTGTCCTTGTGATGGATCAACTCACTCCCCTCCATTTGTTGGTGATAATTATTTCTGTGAGAGTGGTACAAGTAGGGACTGGGATGGTTTTTCTGGAGTATTCTTTCCAGACGACCCCCTCTGGGATGGACAGGGCTGTTTGTCCACTAGCACGTGCTGTCAGTTCAACAACCCTCCATGGTTCACAAAGGACCTACCCAGCCCTACAACTGATGATATCGAGCTACGCCTGTGTATAGTTAACAGACCTCAAAACAGTGATATTCCACTAAAGCTCATTGAACTTTATATAAAATAACAGTTACTATTATAATAACAAACTTTTCAAAACTAGCACAGATACCTTTGACATTCACAATAAACACCATGGTTCATGACCTTCAGCATGCATGTGTTTGTTTCTGATCCTATCTATTAGTGGTAGATTGTGGCAAAGTGCTCAGTTTTTGCAGAGTTATTTGCGTAAATATCTGTATTGCGCTAATGGGCCATCATTGCCATTCCTATGTACCCAGTATACTACTGTACTGGGAATAAGTCAATGCTTGGAAATATGCATGAAAATACGGAAATAATAATCATACTTTATGCGATCGTGTATATAATGTAATTAATGTATATAATATAACTAAAACTAAAGGATGAATGTCAATCGTAGTATCAATTTTTGAAAGAACAAAAATCTGCACTGCTGAAAAATGAACATCATTGTCTTTTTAGCTCTTATCATCACTACTAGTGCTGGGAACTTCAAGGTCGGTGCAGCAGCAGCTGAAACATACAAACCACACATCTTCCAGGATGGGTGTCCCAATGAGCTTGAGGATTTGAAGTCTGAAGTAGCCTACGATATTGGAACAGTGATTGAACAACTGTTTGAAAATAATGTACAATCATCATTAACTGACAAGGACTCTCAATTGATTGCTGTACCAACAGAACAAGAGACCACTCCCTTGAAAACAACAGAAGAAAACACTCTTTTGCCAACAACAGAACAGACTACCACTGAACAGAACATGGCTACAACTACAGAAGAACTACTATACACTTGCAATGGCACACCGGGATGGAGGCAAGTGGTGTTCATTAACATGACTGACACCAGTTACAACTGTCCTCCTGGACTCAAACTGACTTCACTCTCCAAAAGGACATGTGGACGTGCTGACTCAAGTTTTTATAATTGTTCCTCTACTACATTCAGTGTAAGAGGTTCAGAGTACAGCCGAGTTTGTGGAAGAATTAGAGGATACCAATATGCTTATGATCCCAATATCTCACTTAATGATCAGTATGTTGATGGTGTGAGTCTGACTCATGGACCTGATGGTGAACGACAACACATCTGGACCTATGCAGCTGGACACAGAGCCAATGTATATCTGACTTCAGGTTTTATTTGTTCCTGTGATGGACCAAATCATGAAATTCCTCCATATGTAGCTGACAAAAACTATTTATGTGAGACTGCAAACTGGGGCAATAATACACACATAGAATATGTAAGAGTTGGTGTAATATTCTTTCCCGGCGACCCCCTCTGGGATGGACAGGGCTGTTCACCCACTAGCATGTGTTGCCAGTTCAACAACTCTCCATGGTTCACAAAGGACCTACCCAACCCTACAACTGATGATATCGAGCTACGTCTGTGTGGAGCTGGGGAAGCTTCCACCACCGATGTTCCACTAGAGCTCATTGAACTCTACATACAATAGCTAGCTGCTCAAAACATACAATCATACTGCATGCAACTATGAGTGCATATTATATACATAGTGTGTGTGTGTGTTATAGTGTGTTATACAGTGTATATCCATACCACCTACAGTATACTGCTAGCTGTGCACATTATTTTTTTTACACAGTTCCTATCTTATACAACACATGTATTAGCTATCACTTGGTTCATTTTGCACAGCACATAATATATTCCCTATTTATTTTGACTAGATACATACAATTTAATGTTAGTGAAATCTTATAATGTCTAAACAGCCAGTGTTTGTCAAATTGACAACAATCACTCACTGACAACATCCCCCAGTGAATATAGAGCAATTAAATCCCACACACCCTATAGTGCAAGAGTGCATAAACAAGACGTATAGGGACATATAGAGAAAAGAAAAGCAGTATATGTTATATTATATAAACATTATACAGGAAAATTTTGAGTGATATAGGCAGCTAGCATTTATCAGGGGAAATTTCCCACAATATAAATCACAGAAAATCAAATAAGAGTAATGCTACACTCATGAAAGAATAAAAAAAAATGTAAAAATGATTTCAACAAGAGTGATCTGCAACCTGTCTGTACTATCAATAAATCGTCACCTAAATTCTCCATAGTGACAAAAATTTTAGAATAATTTTATCTCGGCGGAATTGAGAGCAATTAAAGCTATACACTTCATGCACCCAGATGGAAGATACATAAAGAGATCGCATCAATTCTCCCAAGAATAGAAAATAAGCTCCACTCAAACAGTGTGCTATAGCCACTAATTTAGGGTAAAAATTAGCTGCATTTAGAGACATGTATACACTGTACAATAACCATATCTGTAATAATATTATGATACCTGCATGAGTAGAAATAATTGGATTAAATGCCAAACATCACAAAAACTTTCCCACTATACTTTAAGAGCATGTAACTTGCATGGGAATTTTGTTATCTACTGTTATGGTTTGGCATGAACATACACCATACATATATATGACGCACAATGCTACAAAGTGCACCGAAAACACATTTAATGTGAATGCAAATACAATGTATACAATTGCATACATTACTCTTCAGTGAATTGATAGTAGCAACTGTGTGTGTACTCTTGAGTGTATGGTCGCATAAAAGAGAAAATCTATTTTGCGAATTTTGTATGGTTTTCTAAGAGAAAGTCACACAATTATATGACGCACAACTCTAGACAGTGCACCACAAATCACACATTTAATGTGAATGCAAATATACAGTTGAATATATTACTCTTCAATGAATTGATAGTAGCTGTACCATTGAGTATATGAGTGCTCCACCCAAATGTACTGGGGCACCAAACAAAGATAAAAAGTGTATTTTTAATAGTGCAAGGGAAAGTTAAGTAAAAAAAAAAAAAAAAAAAACATTAATGCATTCTCTGCAATAATAATATACAGGAATCAGATTAAATACACCTATTACAAGGGAATCAACCTTACTTATAATATAGTTTTGTCAAGCACAAAATATGTCACAAATCAAGGGTGTGGGGTGTGCTATGCAGTCACTTAGGGAATAAATTCCCAGGAGTCAATGCTTAGAATTATGCATGAAAATACTATACTATATCCGTTATAGCTGAAAATAAAAGACCTTGTAATAAGTCTAAAGTTATTATTTGAACGTCGATTGTAATATCAACTTTTGCAAGAACAAAAACCTATACACTACTGAAAAATGAACATCATTTTGTTTCTAGCTCTGATCATCAGTACTACACTAACTGTTGAGAACTTTAAAGTCAGTGCAGCAGCAACTAAAAAATACAAGCCTCACATCTTCAACGACGTGTGTCCCAATGAACTTGAGAATTTTAAGTCTGAAATAGCCCTCAATATTGGAACAGTGATCGAACAACTGTTTGAAAACAATGTACAATCATCATCAACTGACAAAGACTCTCAATTGATTGCTGTACCAAAGGAACAAGAGACCACCTTGCAAACAACAGAAGAAACCACTCTTTTGCCAACAACAGAAGAAACCAATCTTTTGCCAACAACACAACAGACTACCACTGAACAGAACATTGCCACAACTAGACAAGAACCGCTATTATACAGTTGTAATGGCACACCAGGATGGAAGCGAGTGGTGTTCATTAACATGACTGATACCAGTTACAACTGTCCTCCTGGACTCAAATTGACTTCATACTCAAAGAGGACATGTGGACGAACTGACTTGGGTTTATTTAATTGTTCCTCAACTACATTCAGTGTTGGAGGTTCTGAGTACAGGCGAGTCTGTGGGAGAATTAGAGGATATCAATTTGGNATCATTTCACTGAACAGTAATGTATGCAATTGTATGCATTGTAGTTGCATTCACATTAAATGTGTTTTCGGTGCACTATGTAGCATTGTGCGTCATATGTACAGTACCCCTCAAAATAAAGTTCCCGTCCCGTTCCATAAAATGCCCGTGCAAACGCTTCTGTAAAAATGTTACGGAAGCGTGTCAAATCTCATTATCACATGAGGAAATGAAAAACGTAGTTTCAACATAGCAGCAAAATGTTGCAAATCGCGTGTCAAAATTGTACTATGATTGGACTAAAAGCAGCTACGAGGCTCTAAAGCTTGAAAACAATCAAGAACCTGTGTGCTATACTACAGGGAGAGTTTTCACAGTCAACTTAGCCCAGTAAGGCTGTCAATCACCATGTTTGTGTTTTTTTCTTACCATTTGTATCGACCATGCTGCCAAAAAATTTCTTTTTCAGCCAACTTTTTTTACTTTGCTGTTGCTCTACAATAAAATGCTGTCCAAGCGCTCTATTGGTAGCGCTTATTCTTGCCTTCGAGCCAAAAAAAAAGACCTCAGAATGGCTAGCGCTAAATCCTTCTTGCTCAGGACGCTAACTTACATTCAATGTTACATAATCCAGCTGAAAACGGAAACGGCTATGAATAATTTCAAACTGCCGTTTTGCCGTTTAATTTTGCACGTTTGCGCATCATTTTACCGTGAAATGCAAACGGAACGGGAACTTAATTTGACACGCGATTTGCAACGTTTTGCTGCTACGTTGAAACTGGGAACTTTATTTTGAGAGGTAATGTACTTACAGTAAAGTAACGAAGTGTGCTGTTTTTAAAAAAGTCAGTGTACAATTTTTAACTCTATGCTACAAAATTCCTGCAGTAATATTGCGTGGCTACTGTATGTAAAGTTCAATGAGCTCTAGTAGCACGTCACTGTTAGGTTTAGAATACGATAAACACAGGCGTAGCTCGATATCATCAGTTGTAGGGTTGGGTAGGTCCTTTGTGAACCATGGAGGGTTGTTAAACTGACAGCATGACATTGTGCTAGTGGATGAGCAGCCCTATCCATTCCAGAGGGGGTCGTCTGGAAAGAATACTCTGATTATTTCCGTACCAAAAACTAGGTCATAGGTTGTACCACTCTCACAGAAATATTTATCACCAACATATGAAGGAGACCCTAGATCTGATCGATCACAAGGGCAAAGAAAACTGCTATGAAATTTATATTTTCCTTCTGTAAATCCGGCTGCAAAGGTCCAGATGTGTTGTCGTTGACCATCACGTCCATGAGTCAGACTCACACCATCAACATACTGATCATTGAATGGTCTTCTGTGTAAAATAGATGCAGTAAATGCATGAGTTCCTCCAACTTGATATCCTCTGATCCTCCCACAGATTCGGCTGTACTCAGAACCTCCAACACTGAATGTAGTAGAGGAACAATATTTGTCACCCCAGTGAGCTCGTCCACATGTCCTCTTGGAGTATGAAGTCTGTTGGAGTCCAGGAGGACAGTTGTAACTGGTATCAGTCATGTTAATGAACACCACTTGCCTCCATCCCGGTGTGCCATTGCAAGTGTATAGTGGTTCTTCTGTAGTTGTTGAAATGCTCTGTTCAGTTGTAGCCTTTCCTGTTGTCTCAAGGAGTTGTTCAATCAGTGGTCCAATATTAATTTTGTGGAATATTTCTTGTACAAATTGGTCATACTCTCTAGGAGTAAGAGGGCACTGTCCTTCAAATTCTTGAGGTTCATACTCTTCAACTAGCCCTGCTGCTGCACTGACTTCAAAGTTCCCAGCACTTGTAGTGATGACTAGAACTAGACAGATAATGAAGACGACCATTTTTGTTTAGAATAGTTTGCAGTGTTTTAGTGAAAAATTGTTTGGCATTCAATCTAATCCTAGATGATTTATTTGTACTCGTGCAGATATCATATCTCATTATATGGTTAGTAGTCTCTACATTTAGGAACTTATACGCTATATTAGTGGCTATAGCACACTATTTGAGTGGAGGCTTATTTTCTATCCTTTGGAGAATTGAAGCGATCTCCGAGTTTATGTATCTTAGTTCCATCTGGGTGCTTGGAGTATACAACTTTAATTGTTCTCTNCTCCTAGAGAGAGAGAGAGAAGAAAACTGAGTTGCTTGGAAAACAACAACAACAACAACAAAAGACAAATACACAAACCTGTGCACCTACCTGTACCTCCAAGATAGTTCCTCTGGTGTTGTTGGACCAACTTATCCAGCACTGTCTTCACAGCCTTGTCCAGTCGATTTGGGTCTACAGACTTACCATGAACCACGGTAGCACCATTTCTCACCCCACCTGTAGCGACAGCTACACCAGGTCGAGCAGTTCCACTCATTCTAGCACTTCTGGATCGAGAGTGATGACTGGTATCTCTTTCGTGAGGCGTGGATCGCGTAAGCATCAAAAAGCTGTTCGCTCTCATCGCAAGCTGGCGTGTGTGTTCACTGTTTACAAAGTAAGTTTGACTCGCCGAAGAGGAACCGTTTGAGGAAGGGTTTGAAGAAGTTCCTTGCGATGAAGAAAGAGGGTCTTGGATCACAGAGGGACGTGAAAGGTAAGGAGATACGTGGTGACCACTTTGGTTGTGAAAACAGCTGGTACTGCCATTAAGAGAACTCGAACCGCCGCGAGCAGTACACTGTTGGCTTTCCGGGGTCACAAACATGAGTCCACCGGGAAATCCCATGTATCCATTTTGGAAGCTACTTGTTGATAAGGGTGCCCCTCTGCTAATTACACCATTAGTGGAATTAGTGTTACCGACATAAAGTGGATTGCTTTCAGCCACCCTTCTGTAGGCAGAATCCACTTGTACATCAGAGTCGGGCACAGTCATAGTACTGCTACCAGTGTTGCCATTGAATGATACACTCTGTATATCTCTATAGGGATGTGAAGCACCTCGTGGAGCCTGCGTTGAAGAAGAACCACTCCGATCAGAAGACGACGTACTGTGTATAATGGTAGAATGAGATTGTCGCACAGCAGAAGTCCAATATGTACCAGGAGGAGACGTAGGCTGGTAGGAGGGGCTTGCCGGTGAGTAGGTGGGGCTTAGTGAAGAGTAGGCGGGGCTTTGTTGCGTAGAAGAAGGGTGATACGTTGGCGTACCGAGGGAGGTCACGGTTGGCACCGAAGTTAGCGGGACACTTCCCCAAGGTGACGAAGAAACACCGTAAGATGAATTACTACTGCTTCCACGCTGAAACGAAGAGTCTTCACGATCATTTTGAGACCAGATATCCGTTTCGGCGATGGATGTTGGTACTGCTGCTGCTGTGTGACCTAAACTGCGCGATGATCGACAAGGCTGGTCGGGATTTGACACAGAGGGTTCGGTAGGTGATATAACGATTGTTGATTGGGACCGTGTGCTCACGGAGGAGAGGGGAATGGACAGGCAAAGTTCTCGTCTACTTGAAGAAGAAGACGAAGCAGAACTATGATGCTGAGTTTGGCTCAAGTTTGTAGCCGTCGGTACAGAAAAGTACTTTTTATGAGAACCTGATGATACTCTCGCTTTCGTATACTTTGCAAGATCACTGCGAGGAATTTTAACGATACGAGACTTGTCGGACAAGAATTGGACGTAACCGTTGTCCTCTTTGATACGCATGAGTTTCCCGATCTGTCCCAAGAGCGAGGAATGGGGTCCACTGATGACCTTACAGCTGTCGTATAAATCGGGCGTGATTGTTTCTATGGAAGAGCATGGGATTCTTATGTCGGCCTCCAAACTGTGTACCCTGATCGTAGCAATGTTTCTATCGGACACTTTTTTGACCACACCTCTTTTGTTACGAAGGAATTTATCGTTGCAGTCTGATTTTAAAAGTACCTCGGTGTCGACAAGGTCAAAGTACGAATAGTTTTGTGTTGCCGTGGCAATGGGATGGGATCTGCTTGACTCGGTGGTGAAGTTGGTTGGACTTGAAAGTGAGTTAGCTCCTGCACTCCATGGCCTAAATGAGGACGAACAAAATACCGTGATGGAGAAAACATAGAGACATTGTCATGAATGTGTTCTAATGCGTGTTTCAAAATAATTTTATTTTTCTATGAATTTACTTATGCAGTGTTTCCCCCAGGACAAATGTAAAGAGGGGGGAAGTGGGTAGAATTGCTAAAAGTCCTCTGAAAAATAGTAGATTTATATGGGAAGGAGAAAATTGAAAGGCGGGGAGCGCCCCCCTACCCCTCTTTGGGGGATACACTGTTATGTAAGGAAACATGAAGATTTTCCTAGCTTGTTACCAAGCTCTCTCCCCTTTGATTCTCCCCTTCCTTACTGTGAGTGTAAGGTGAAAGAGGAGAGCGCGGGAATGAGGCTATAAGAAGATAAAGTTCACTCATGGGTATAATATCCGTGGTTCACTTATACAATTCTTTCATTACCTCTAACAGCCAGTGTGTGTGTTCTTGCGTGTGTGTGTGTGTGTGTGTGTGTGTGTGTGTTCTTGCGTGTGTGTGTGTGTGTGTGTATTTTACAGTATCAACAAATTTAGCTTAAACTACATAGCTAGGTGACATGCTTATGTTTCACCCAACATACACACTCTTAGTACATGTAATTTTAATGATCCTCCAACAAAGCATAACACACACAAATAACAAACTTAGAATTAATACATGTACACATATAAATACAGTATGTACAAAGGTAAAGTACTAGAAATTGCTATCACACTATAACAAAAACCTTTAAAGCTTAGAATAAAATATACCGTACGAAATAAAGACACTAAATGATGTATACATGTACGTATTATTATTAGTCAATATCATACAAGCCAAACATTACAACAGAGAGAAGGAGGAAACGCACATACACATGTGCACATAAGGCAATTATCATAATTTGTTTACCGATAGTTTGTCAATAACAAAAGGTGGGGGAATTTGTATACATTTTCATACAAGAATTCTTTCCTGGTAAAAAGCTTAGCATTGATATCACAAATATAGTGTACATAAGCTTTGTACCCATAAAACTATCTTTGTAAACACTACCACCATAATCAGTATTAAGGCTTTTCAACATGTGGTTAATAACACAAACAGTAACGTGGCTGGCTAATCGAACAATTAGAAAATCGTCACATTCAATTTGTAAATCAGAACCACACATCTTAAAGTTCTAAAGCCTAGTACTTTTGTCTATATGGCTGTAATTCAAGGTTTGGACCATGTACTCAACTGTGTTTGTACAGAAAAACATCAGCTGCCTATTTACCAAGTACCACATAAGACTAGATAACTGAAAATTTAAATGTTTATTCCCCTCTTACCGATACAGTCCACCAGAAGAGGCCGACAGCGACACTTCAGTCCCTCTCCGTGTCGATTCTGATCGTCCATTGTGACGCTCGAACCCGCTAGAAGATTCTCCAGCCTCATACTGTTGAACAAGAGGCGAGTTGTGACTAGCCGAGACATTATTGATCAAATTAGCTATGCCTGGGCTCTTGCTAATGTCGCCAAGATACTCGGCAAGGCCGTTGCTTGATCTCCAACTAAAGTTTAGCGGCGATGCTTCAAATGTCATCACTATTGGAGGCTTTGAAAGAAGACAAACACTTGAAAGTTTTGATTGCTGAGTCAGCAATTGAACTGGATATTGAGAAGGGCGGGGTCGACACTACATAAACGACCTTTACCGTGTAAGGTCATGTACATAAATGCATCAAGAGCGGGAAACTGGCTTGAGAGTTTCTCCATTAATTTACAAGCATGCATGCACTTAAACTGATGCACTTAAACTGATGGGCAATTGGGTTCTTTGATCACATTAGCTTTGTTTCAACTAACACAAGACAAGCTTCCCAAAACAATCTCAGGACGAACCGTTCTCGTACATTACTTGACAAGAGCTTCTATTTTAACAGAGTAGTTAAACTATGGAATAAAGTTCCCAACACATGTCTCGACCTTACTCTCTCCTATCTCACACTGAAGCAAAGGCTCAAAGAGTTCTTCTGGAAAAATTTTATAGAGAATTATAATTCTGACCTTCCGTGTTCTCTTCACGTTGTGTGTCCCTGTTCTTCATGCTCATGCAAATACTAACTATAATAGTTGTTCCTTTCATGGAATACAACTATCAATAACTGAACATATAATTTAATTATTTCTCAGTTATTGTAAAGCTATTGATAATAATAATAATAATAATAATAATAATAATTGGAAGTTATTTAAAATCATGTGTGAATCACTGATTATGCAACTGCCATTTTAAATGCATGGCAGATGCCAACCAGCCTGGCCCCGTGATTCTTATATACAGGCGTGAATATTCCGTATAAAACTCTCGCCAAGTATCAAAATTGTACACAGATGATCTACTGCATAGCTAGAATAAAATGGAATCATCATGATTCAGTATGATGTGCAAGACTTAGTACTAGTGCGCGTGGGATTATCTTCAATTCTCCAAAGAATACATTGATTAATAATATTATGGGAAACAGCTAGCTAGATAGTTCAGAACAGAGGGAAACTTCAGAATTTAAACTGCAACTATGAATTCCTTCACTATCTGTCTAGTTCTAGCCATCACTACTAGTGCTGGGAACTTCAAAGTCAGTACAGCTGAAGCTGAAAAGTACAAGCCTCAAATATTTGAAGATGGGTGTCCAAATATCAACGAACTTGAGAGATTTATAATGTTGAACATTGGAACTCTGATTGAAGAGAAGACAGCACAGTTATCAATAAGTGATGTGGAATTAAGGTTTGCAAACCACTGCATTATCAATTGCAACAGAACAATTAAGAGACCACTCTTTTGCCAACAACAGAAGAAATTAACCACTCTTTTGCCAATAAAAGAACAGACTACCACTGAACAGAGTATGGGTACAACTACAGAAGATCCACAAAGCAATGCTCCATTGGGATTGAGGCAAGTGCATGGGGATCATTATTACTGACTAGCCTAGTAACTTGCAACTTCAGCGTCTAATAAGTATAAATTAATAAGACTTTTTGTTAATTATCAGTTATGATGAAAACTAGCTGTTACTATTAAAATTTTATGATTGTCTCCAGTGAAGCTACTTGCCGCAATATTTGGGAGATCATTGATAAAAAATCCTTCTTCTATTACATCAAGGATGATCGTAAGTTTTTATACATATTAATCATAATATTATATGCTTCTTTATAATAATACTAATTCTGTCAATCATGTAGTTTTAGCAGAGCTTTTTTTTTGCACAATTGATAATGATAGTATAGGTCATTGAATGTCTTATCGGTTGCATAAATTGTTACAGTTCACAAAGCTCATGCAGTTTGCTTGCAGCCTGTATTATTAATTCAATTCAGCTCCAGAGATCTGCATTGACAATAAGTACAGCAATGGCTCCATTCAGTCTAGCTGCTCACCAGCGGATCGGACTACTTGTAAAACCATTCAAGGCAATGGAATCTCTGCAACCCTTTGCGCAACTGCTTCAGGTATACTAATCTGAAAAGTATATAATATTATTAAACAATGATTTCAAGAATGTTTAATATATAATAATTAATATTATAGTTATATTGTAAGAGATTACCAAAAGTACATGATGCTGTGAGTTTATAGCCTATTTATCACGGCAGTAGACTTCTGCTCTCTATATAATATACATATGGCTGTATTTTATGAGCTACTATATATAACTGAATTATTATTCCTGATAAAAAAAAACTTTGATTTGCCACTGTGACAATCATAATAGCTAGCTGTTGTTTTAGTTAACCCTCAAAACCCTTAGTTAGTTATTGATTAGTTTGTAAGCTTCAAGAAAAATTTTAGTTAGTTTTTAGTTTAGTTAACTAAGTGTAAAAAAACCTAACTATAAGGGTTTTAGTTTAGTTAACTAACTAAAATTAGGTGTTTTGGGCATTTTTTGACTTTAGTTAGTTTAGTTATTATTTTGACCAAGTCTTTATGATTTAGTTTTAGTTAGTTAAAAAAAGGCCATTTTTGCTAAAACTAAAGGGTTTTTAGTTTTAGTTTTAGTTAACTAAAACAACACTCAGAGTGATGATGATGATGATGATAATAGCGCCACACGTATGATTCGGCCATAGCAAATTATTCTCAAAAGTTTACCTTTTCTTTTATTCCCAAACTTTGAGCCCATTATTCTTTTCAGCCTACCTACTACATATTCTTGTATTATTCTCAGACAGTAGTAATTTTAGTAGCCACATAAAATTATATATATAATTCATCATGCAAATAACAATTTTAATGACGTTCAAAGTCCTCGGTGTGATTTTCCAAGATTTCACACCTCAAATTAATGTAGTAAATTTAATTTTCTTTTTTGTATAATAAAATTGTTGTAATGCATTGTGACAGTCGCAAATATTGTAGGTATATGAAAGATTAGCAATTAATTCTATTAGCTATTATAAATCAGTTTTTTTGGCATTATATATATAAGTACACAACACTGAGAATTTTAAATTACCTATTATTGTTCCCAAAGTACAGTACAAACTATTATTCTCACAGAATCAATGTGTACTTAATTAATTTTGACAAGGCCGATATATACGCATGAATTAATACTTCATATTATAGCTATATAATAATTATTATGCATGGTATTAATTATACTGTATACAGGTATATAATTTAGTCCAAAAATACTGCTGTTCACGCACAGTATAAACCTTATTAAGTACTGCCCTGAAATAACTAAATAATTAATAATAATAATAATAATGTTTATTTGTTCTTAGGAGAAGGTCTTGGTATTTGCCTTGCTAGCATCACTGGAAATGTTTTACTTCAACCCTTTTGCAGTAAGCTTAAGTCTAGTTAGATTACTGTATTTTATATGTCAGTACAGCATGTGCTATATAAAGCTTATAAATTCCATACTATATTTCTATTTACTTTGTAGGTTGCTAGTAACTCAAAAAGTTACTCGGAAACTGATCAAGTTAAATAGTTGAGAGCAACATGAACAAAGTTATATAATATATGCACACATAATTATAATTATATATATAGTTGCACCATCACAATAATTTAAGGTGATTGGGAGTGGGGGGGGGGGACCATTTGCTAAACTAAACTATATTGCAGTCGGGTATCATAACTTACTGTACAATACCACGGACCTGATTGGACATGCATGCATAGGTAGGTAAGCACCTTCTTGTAAGAGCTATATGTATCTAAACTAAGGGTATATACTGTAGTTGAAAAAAGTGAGTGATGAAAGGGCCGCCTTATAACAGGCTTTTATCTAGTTCTAGTCATCACTACTAGTGCTGCATGCCGGAACTTCAAAGTCAGCGCAGCAGCTGCTGAGCAACTTATTAATATATGCCTCAAACCGGGCCTTGGAAGGTGGGTGTCAAATTATCAATCAGGATAAAAAAATTATTATTAATAAGCTTTTCATCAGTCGTTGGTGGTCCTATATACTGTTATTTCAGGCAGTCCTTCAATCAGTAGTCTGACATTGTGAAGTACATTTAAACTATTGTTACAACATATGCATGCAGAAGACATCACTTTTGTGTCAACAACACAAGGGACCACTCCCTCCCCAACAACAGCTAGAAGAAACTACTCCTCCCCAACAGCATGCAGAAGGGACCACTGATAGTGGCTCTTCTGTAGCTGTGGCTATGCTCTCTTCAATGGTATAGTCTAGATCTGTTCTGTTGTTGGTAATTAAAAGAGACTCTGAATCTTTACACTCGCAATTGCACACAGCGCGCCTATACAATACATGCGAGTCACGACAAGGGAATCAACCTATTAGCTCATAGTTTTTGAAGGATAAATGTCACAATTATAAGTGAAGGGTGTGGGAATTTGCTACATAGCCATTTAGGGAATATATTCTATGGAGTTATAATGCGTAGAAATATGCAGACGAACGTTCATTAATTAGTTTTATCAGTTTTTGCAAGAACAAAACCTTAGCTATATATCATGAATACACTACTGAAAATGAACATCATTGTGTTTCTAGCTCTTGTCATCAGTACTAGACTGAGCGTTGAGAACTTCAAATTAGTCAGTGCAGCAGCAGCAACTAAAAAGTACAAGCCTTACATCCTCCAAGATAGGTGTCCCAATGAGCTTGAGAATTTAAAGTCTAAAATAGCCCACAATATAGGAACACTGATTGAACAATTGTTTAAAAAAAATGTACCATCATTACCTGAGCAGAGCATGGCCACAACTACTGTAACACAAGAACCACTACATACTTGCAATCGCACACCGGGATGGAGGCAAGTGGTGTTCATTAACATGACTGATACCAGTTACAACTGTCCTACTGGACTCAAATTGACTTCATACTCCAAGAGGACATGTGGACGAACTGACTCTGGATTTTTTAATTGTTCCTCTACTACATTCAGTGTTGGAGGTTTTGAGTACAGCTGAGTCTGTGGGAGGATCAGAGGATATCAATTTGGATTTACTAGTGCATTTTGGAATTCTCATTCCGGTATCCCACTCGATGAACAGTATGTTGATGGCATGAGTCTGACTCATGGGCCTGACGGTGAACGACAACACATTTGGACATTCGCAGCTGGATTCAGAGGAGGCAATGCAGATCAGACTTCAAGATCTGTTTGTTTTTGTGATGGACCAAGTCCTGAAGTTCCTCCATATGTTGGTGACAATAACTATTTCTGTGAGACTGCTAACTGGGGCAATAATACACGCATAGAATATGGAAAACGTGGTGCACTATTCTTTCCAGACAACCCCCTCTGGGATGGACAGGGCTGTTCACCCACTAGCACATGCTGTCAGTTCAACAACCCTCCATGGTTCACAAAGGACCTACCCAACCCTACAACTGATGATATCGAGCTACGTTTGTGTGGAGGTGATGATGCTCTCACCAGCGATGTTCCACTGGAGCTCATTGAACTATACATACAATAGCTAGCTGCTCAAAACATGCAAGCCTTACAGAAACCAGTGTGTTATACAGTGCATCTGCACCCATACTGCATGCACACTCTGCCCATTTATATATTGTCAATTCGTATCTTATACAATAACATTATAGGTATTACTTGTCTTATTTTGTGCCCTATATAGATAATTTTTTTTCCTATTTTGACTACATACAGGCATATGTACATTTTATACCACATGTTTTAAATTTTTTAATGTGGCAAACAAACCTTAATGGCTAAACTTATGACAGGACAAAATGTCAAACTGACAGCTATAGCAATCACTGGCTACATTCCCCAGTGAATTGAGAGCAATTAAAATCACATAATTATAATAATTATAATATTATATGCTGCTTTTCTTTTGTCTATAATTATAATTATCCTCTCAGACCATCTTGTTTGTGCACTATTGCACTATATAGGGTGTGTACATGTGTGTGTGTAATAATTATATACATGCACATATATTATAGGTAGCATTTATTAGAAGAGTTTACCCACAATAATAATCAAATGGAACAAAAAATGCAAAATGCTTTCAACAAGAGTGATCTGAAACCTCCCTGCACTCTAAGTATAATTACACAAATTGTCCGACTTCAATTTTTTGTCAGTGACAAAAATTTAAGCATGAGAGCAATTAAAACCTGTATACTCCATGCACCCAGATGGAAGATACATAAAGAGATCATGCATGCATGCACTTCAATTTCCCACAGAATAGAAATTAGATATATAAGCCTGCACTGAAACAGCTAGTGTTCTATATAGCATAAATTCCTACACGTAGAGAGAGACATACTATTTATATTAAACCATAAAATTATGTGATATGGTATCTGCATGAGTAGAAATAGTGTAATGCACGGAAAAGTAGGTGGAGTAAATTAAGGAACCATTAACGTACACAATATAAAGCAATATAAAAATTAATTAAATTAATTATTATATATAGCAAAAATTTAAAAAAAATAAACAGTGTATACGTAGGAATGGGCAGTGCTCTAAAAGTATTGGAACAAGGCATATCTCAATTTTGGGCACATGCATGACTACTTCATTTTCATTTTCGATCCCTCAATTATTATCGTGAATGGTTCCACAATTATCTGTTACAGTTGATGAATTTATCAGCAACAGTATCACATACTAATGGTTCAAATTTCTGCCAGTCTTATCACTTGGCTAAATAGTGGAATGAAGTATAGCAGGCAGAAAATGAAGTAGTCATGCATGTGCCCAAAATTGAGATATGCCTTGTTCCAATACTTTTAGAGCACTGCCCATTCCTACGTATACACTGTTTATTTTTTTCATTCACTTTTTTCAACACTACAGTGTGAAGACTGTTAGAGACTGGTTAGTCCCTACAAAAAGCTTGAGTAGCTGCTATATGCATTGTAATGCTAGAGTAACTAATGCGCATGCGCGTTAAATGCCACGTGGCTAGATAATGAGTGACCTTTGAACTCTACCTACAAGAAGATTGCTACGTTGAAGTACATGAAATTATATGCTAAGTTTCAAAGCTTTCTAGTTTTTGTTTAGGCATGCATATTTGTGATGAAAACGAGTATCAAGGAATGTAGTTCCCTTGAAAAGGGCTAAACTTGTGCGGTCAAAGTTGGCTCCACACTTTCTGGTCTCTGGAAACCGTGTTCAAGTAAGTCAGTCAGTATACATAGAGTGCACCAGAAAACACATTTAATGTGAATGCAAATAAATAGTTGCATACATTACTCTTCAATGAATTGATAGTAGCAACTGTGTGTGTACTCTTGAGTGAATGAATGCTCCACTTAAATTGACCAGTAATATAATAAGGCCATGCAATCACTCTCTACATTCCCTAGTGAAATGAGTGCAATTAAAACCACACACACCCTATAGTGCAAAAGTGCACAACCTATATATAGATGGACTGGGACAATATAGACAAAAAAAAAGCAGTATAATACAATAATTATTATGTAGTACATGCATATAGGAGAGTTTATTGATCATAATAGGCAGCTTAAATTTTATCAGGGGAAATTTCCCCCAATATAAATACACATATATAATTATAGACTAAATAAATGCTCATTCACAAAGGATTTAAAAATTGCAAAATACTTTCAACAAGAGTGATCTGAACCTCTCTGCACTATCAGTAATTATATGCTAAATTATCACTTCAATTCTCAAAGTGACATTTGAGAATATCCCTCAGGTGAATAGAAAGCAATTAAAGCTGTATACTCCGTGCACCCAAACGGAAAATTTATAAAGAGATCACTTCTGAATCAATTCTCTAAAGGATAGAAAATATTGAGCCTTCACTCAAACAGTGTGCTATAGCCATATAAATTCCTACATGTATAAAACTACTAACTATTAATATCGGTGATATGATACCTGCATGAGTATAAATATATATATATATAGATTGAATGCCAAACAATTTTCCACTAAAAACTGTGAAATAATATATATATTCTGGGAAAATGGTCTTCTTCACTGTCTATCTAGTTCTAGTCATCACTACAAGTGCTGGGAACTTTGAAGTCAGTGCAGTAGCAGGGCTAGTTGAAGAGTATGAACCTCAAACATTTGAAGGAAACTGTCCTCTTACTCGTAGAGAGTATGACCAATTTGTACAAGAAATATTCCACAAAATTAATATTGGACCACTGATTGAACAGCTCCTTAAAAAAACAGAAAAGACTACAAATGAACAGAGCATTTCAACAACTACAGAAGAACCACTATACACTTGCAATGGCACCCCGGGATGGAGGCAAGTGGTGTTCATTAACATGACTGACACCAGTAACAACTGTCCTCCTGGACTTAAACTGACTCCATTCTCCAAGAGGACATGTGGACGAAGTGACTCTGGATTTTTTAATTGTTCCTCTACTACATTCAGTGTTGGAGGTTCTGAGTACAGCCGAGTCTGTGGGAGGATCAGAGGATATCAATTTGGATATACTAGTGCATTTTGGAATTCTATTTCCACTATCCCACTCGATGAACATTATGTTGATGGCATGAGTCTGACTCATGGGCCTGATGGTGAACGACAACACATTTGGACATTTGCAGCTGGATTCAGAGGAGGCAATGCAGATCAGACTTCAAGTGGTGCTTGTTTCTGTGATGGACCAAGCCCTGAAATTCCTCCATATGTTGGTGACAATAACTATTTCTGTGAGACTGCTAACTGGGGCAATAATACACGCATAGATTATCATGATGGGTACGGTATACTATTCTTTCCAGACAATCCCCTCTGGGATGGACAGGGTTGTTCACCTACTAGCACATGCTGCCAGTTCAACAACCCTCCATGGTTCACAAAGGACCTACCCAACCCTACAACTGATGATATCGAGCTACGTTTGTGTGGAGGTGATGATGCTCTCACCAGCGATGTTCCACTGGAGCTCATTGAACTATACATACAATAGCTAGCTGCTCAAAACATGCAAGCATATAGAAACCAGTGCATTATACAGTGTATCTATATACCACCCATACTGCTTTACACATTTATACGATTCATATATTACATTAGATATCACCTGCATGTGCATGGTTCATATTATGCCGTAGATAATTTTCCTTATTTTGACTACATTAATTTAAAGCACGTACAAATTACCGCATGTTTTAAATTTAATCAATGTCTAAATTAATTCCCAAGTGAATTGAGAGCAACTAAAACGCACACACTCCCTATAGTGCAAGAGTGCACAAACAAGATGGACTGCATGCATGGGAAGCTGGATAAAAGAAAAGCAGTATAATAATTCTCCAAGAATAGAAACTCAGCCTCCATTCAAACAGTGTGCTATATAGTCACTAATATAGGGTACAAATTGCTAAATGTAAAGACATAATAACCATATCTGTGATATGATATGATACGAAAAAAGCATGAACATGCAAAATAGCAACATGTTTCTCCTCGCATTCAATAATGTGGAAAAAAAAAAAAAAGTAATGAAAACCTTAATTACATATACTGTACCACACAATTTTCCCCCAGATTTTCCTTCACATGTATATATACATAATATATAATAATACATAATACCTGTTGATATACAATGTTGTGACTCCAAAATTAAAGATACTGAGTGACATCATTGGCATGGGGGAGGTCTTGATATTGACAGGGGTATCTGCATGCATGGTCTCGAGCTTCATCTCGGTCTTATGACTCACGTTAGGATCATTATAATAACCCTGAGGGCAAACGAGAGAAAGAGAGAGAGAATTTATAGGTTGATTGGTCAGTTGTAACGGTTTAAGCATAAAAAATTAATGACATAAGGACTGGAGTATACTGTGCTGGGAACTTCAAAGTCTTGCAGTGCAGCAAAAGTTAAAATATACAAGCCTCACGTCTTTCAAGACGGGTGTCCAAATGGACTTAAGAATTAAGTCTGTAATAACCAGAACAATTTAATGATTGGACAACTGTTTAGGATAATGCACCGATAATTGCTAGCCAAACAGAACAAGTCTTAGACACCATTTAGATCCCTAATTGCCAACAACAGAAGAGCCACTATACAAGTGGATGGTGTTCATTGACATGACTGATCATACCAGTTACAACTGTCCTCCTGGACTCAAACTGACTTCATACTCCAAGAGGACATGTGGACGAGCTCACTCAGGCTGGAGGTTCCTCTAACTACAATTCAGCGTTCAGGGATATATACAAGTACAGGAGGATCAGAGAATATCAACAAGGAGCTACTCTGGGTTTCCTTGGGTACAATCTTGATTATATATAAACTCGAATTATAATTATTTGAAATTCTAAATCAATTTGGATGGGTATGTCGAAGAAAGCCTGATCCTCATCTATAGTCGTACCACCACTATATGAAGCAGGTGGGGCCTGGAGCAAGATTTTCACCCAAACAGTGATATTAATAGGGGCACACTCTATCTCACAATTATCTCAGTTTTGACTCACAATGATAACACAAAGGGCAAGACTGAAAGAGAGAAACTTGAAGAAACTTCTGATTATTCATGAACCATATAGGTATATAGACTGGGAAAAAAAAAATCTCTGATAACTTGCATGCATGCCCGAATGTACACATATGAATATATAGCTGATCATGAGCAGCTTACTCTGACGTAACAATCTTTAGGATAGACTCTGAGTCTAGAGTTCCCGGCAGACAGACCTGCCAACTGAGAGACAACCAAGCCAACACACTTCTTAAACGACCTTTACCAGACAAACCCTCTAGATTCTGTTATGCTATGCCATTGTCTAACGTTCTTGCTCGCAAAAAAAAATGCAAAGAATCAGAAGGTATAAACATACATTGAGAATAGTAACAGAATAAATAAAGGCATAATATTTAATAACAATTATGATTGAAAAAGTGATCAGGAACAAAAACTAGGGAAAAAATGCGATGAAAAAAAACAACAAATAATTGAATTAGTCTAAGGAAATGATGCTTGAATTTCCGTGTGTGTGCGTGTGTGTGTGTGTGTGTGTGTGTGTGTGTGTGTGTGTGTGTGTGTGTGTATCAGTGTAAGCAATACAACTTATAGTTTCAAATTTTCGTGGGACAATATTTTATGAATTTCGTGGTTGGACTGTATATCACGAAAATTATAAAAAACTTATACCAGCAATATAATTTCACAGAGATAGCGATTCACAAAAATCAGTTCAAAACAGTCAAGAGAGGCTTTTTATAAACTTCATTGTTTGTGCCATGAAAATTTGGAGATTACTATATGGTACTTTACAATACACATATTACAACAGTGTTAAGTATAAACACTCACTGGTCCATGAGGAAGTATCATGTTGAAGATGGTCTCATCCACTAGAAATGAAAAAAAAATGTTTTAAAAAAATTAATGTCAACTATATATTATTTAGTAAAATTACATGCATGCAGTTTAAACTTAATTGTAGCAAATTATAAGGCAGAATGATTTGACCAATAATCAAGATTCAGTTTGATTTTTGACTCGCACAAGTTAATGCAGATTAATTTGATTTGATTTGAGATTGATATAATTTCATCTAGTAGAAAATCAATTTTAAGTGAAAAAATAAATCACCATTTTTTCTACAGAATCAAACACTCGATTGGACTATGCTTAACGGAATACATCCTACCATTGACCAAGCCTGACTCCAGTTGTAGAATCAATATTAGTTGCTATGGCGACAATATGATACTAACATCGTCATCAATCCTAGTGATATCCACCAAGACCAAACTAGAGAGAAGATACACACACAGTGACACACGTACAGACAGCAAATGGTAGCATCCTGTTCCACTAGTAAAATTAATTTCAAGTTGTTTAATTCAACCACTTGTAAACACACAACCTTAAATTCACTGCTATCTAGACAGACAAAAAAACACCCCGATAATTATGTGGAAATAAAGGTACATTCACTTATCGCAATGATTTTGGTCACAATATTAAATTTTAGAAAGCTATAAAAGAGAGAATGGCCTGGACAGTCACACAAGTGACATAATTATGGTGATGAGGCTGTATGTATGATAATGGTTCTGGGCTAAGTATGTACCTACATGCATTAATGTTTTTTTTATTTGTTTCTTTTTGCTTAATTATCTCGTTTTTTTGTTCGTTTTTACAGGTAAAAATTTTTAAAAGTTTTTCCATCAACAATTTAAAGCAAAAGTTCTTTCATTATCATTCTGCCTTGGTCAACGATCACTATAGTTACAATCATGTGCCTGATCTTCCACTCACAGGGAAAGGTTGATAAATATGACGTATCATCTAATGTGGAGAACGGAGTTGGGAATAAATTAGCAGCTGTTAGAGGGGGAAAACCCTGAGTAATTACAGACACTGGCTGAGCACCACTTGCCGAACTTGCAAACGAAATGGATGACTGAGGGGTTAAAATTGTCGTACGAGGAATGTATGTTTCTGTAGCAACTGGTGTTGCCATAGCAACAGGTTCCCTAGCAACTGGTGTTGCTATGGTAACTGGAAATGAGTTAGGGTGAGGGCGGAGCAGATTCTGTACTATGGGCACTGAGACTGTCAGTGACTCACAGGGACTGGAGGCTTGAGAGAGCGGGCTATATTTAGAAGTGGGAGAGATAAAAATAGCAACAAGGAAGTGTAAAATTAGAACACAGACACTTGAACGTCTGTCTGAAGATACTGTTATTAGAAACTTTATGAAATCAGGATGAATTTCATATGACTGTACAAGTTATGCAAGATGCTATGCATGTAGAAAGTATTGTGCATGTAAAACTTACGCTATATTGCATACTTGCTAGTTTAGAATGATAGTTAACATGTGTATTATACTACACACACACACACACACACACACACACACACACACAAACCTATGATCCTTGTACTCAGCTTCATCAGTTTGTTCGTCATCCCTATCACATTCACTATCATCATTACCATCCGGACCTTCACTGCAACCTCTATCAACCTCCTCTTCATCACTGCTCTCCGTTAAATCAATAACGATAGGGTTATTGCTACTTGTCCCCCTCTCCTCCTGTTCCTCCCTGACTCCGCCTTCTTCCCCACCCCCTCTTGCAATGGGTGTGGTGTCGCTAATAGTAACGGGAGATGAACCACGAGCGTGCTTAGATGGGGTTGAGAGATATTGAGGTGCCCCTGGATAGATTGGAAATAAATTATCACAATGAAAACAAAGTTTTATATCTGGTGCTGTGTCGTGTAATAATACTTCACATATTATTATGGCAATGCCATGCAACACAATGGGCTGAAGCAGATTAAAAAAATTGCCCAAATGTACCACAGATACATTTTGTTCTTGCGTATTGACAATATTGTGAATTTGCCTTAAGAATAGGAAGGTCTTAGACAGCTGGAAGACAGACTTACATCTTAGTGTCTACTATATCATTTGAAAGACCACATTGAGTATGAAAACAGGACAGAATGTACATGAGGACTAGTATACCTTTAGAATCCTTGAGAGGGTGCCAAGAACCATCAGAACTGAAGACTATATCGTTGTCAAGAGACTTCTCACAGATCTCTTTGAAGAGCCTTCAAGAGAGTGTGCATGCATGAATATGGTATACACAATGTCATGTACAATAGAACACAGATGTACACAGACAGTAAATAAGGATTTGTCAAGTACAGTAACAAATTAATGCATGGAGAGGTACATATGTATGCTATTAAAGTCCAACTGGTTTGAGAATACCACTGGATGTGAAATAATGAGATTAATGCAATACTGACTTTTCTTATGGGGCAAAATAGCTAATTTTTGACTGGTAAGGCATAGGAAGCTGGAAAAGTAAACAAAAGAACGGGAAGAACAAGCATTTTCCAATGGTGCTTGAAATTTTGAAGTTGGTTGGCTAGTACACTGAAATTTTTTCCATTTTTTCATATGTACGTGCCTTCTGATACTTACCCGTCAATGACCAAGTCTTCCAGAAGGGCAGGTAGATCACAAACAGGACACACCCATCTTGCCTTCCTGCAAAAAGAGAGAAAAATTTACCCATTCATTCCATAACTGCATGAGACACCCTATATTGAAACTAAGAGCTGTAACCTATGTACACCAACCAATACTGTTAAAATATACTTACACATGGCACTATTCTACATGTATAATATTCACAATAGACAGTATGTAGTTTGAACTTACTTTTCGTTCATTTGTAAGTATATGCTAGCATCGAAGCATTGTAAGTGACTGCATTTGGCCGATCTATATACATGTAAGTATAAGAACATAAAAAGTAAAATCAAGATTGACTAGCACATATTATGCTTGCAATAGTAAACGTACTACAAAAGAATATCAGAAAGAAGCTTGTAGAACATGTGTTTACATAAGTAAACAGTCAAAAAAGAAGTTTAAAGAAAACACTCAAGCTTTGTACACAAGCAATATACAGAGTATTGTTGCATTATGTTACCTGCAGGGGTGTGTCATTCTCAGTTTACCGAGCTGTAGATAAAAAAAAAAAAAGATAAGATGATCACACACACACACACACACACACACACACACAAACACACACACTGATCGCCTTACAGGACAGAGGAGGGAAACTCGTAAAGATGTGGCTGCAATCTCAGAATCTTTGTCCACAACAAACTTCTCCCTCACTACATAAACA
This sequence comes from Tethya wilhelma, assembly GCA_964030475.1. Classification (NCBI taxonomy): domain Eukaryota; kingdom Metazoa; phylum Porifera; class Demospongiae; order Tethyida; family Tethyidae; genus Tethya; species Tethya wilhelma. Next base: position 1,335,751 of record CAXIPT010000003.1, on the reverse strand, counting down.
ACAACACAAAACAACAACAACATGGAGTAAAGATGCAAAAGTAACATGCTTAATTTGGTGTGGCTAAACGTATTTTTTTGGGCATTCTATCTTATTTCTTAAGGCTTAATCAGCCATTCTTGTGTCTTGCATAAAAGTATGGCTACGATATCTTTTAAGTGTGCACATGTATGCGTGGTGCTGCATATACCTAGTGCTCTAGAGACGTCAGGGCTTCTTACTCCCTTCTGTTTCAACTTGTTGAGTAGATCGGTAGCCGATAGACTCTTGGCCAGTTCTATAGTGACACAAAAACCCTGCATGAAGGAAAATAAGAGATATATAGAATTAGACCTATAATATCGTTGTAATTTTGTTGTTTAAAATCTACATATGTACACACACTGTTTGTTTATCTGGAATCACGGACATTATCTGGATTCTGTTATAAATTTATGAACTAAACTAAATTAAAGCCACATACCAAGCATATTCAAGTTAAAAATTATAGCAAACAACTTATGGTTAGAAACATTACTGGTATAATACATTAACTTGGTCAGCAAGAACACTCAATCGTTGCAGAATAAAAGTTCAAACGAAAAAAATTGAAAAATGAAATCACAAACATATTCAGAGCTAGAGTTCACTGTCTGTCTAGTTCTAGTCATCATTACTACATTACTAGTGTTGGGAACATCAAAGTCAGTGCAGCAGAAGCTGAACAGTATGAGCCTCGATCCCTGGAAGATGGGTGTCCAAACATCAATGATCTTGAAATAGTTAAGGCTGAAATGCTCAGCCAAATTGGACCACTGATTGAAGGACTCTCTGAGACAACGGTACAATCAACAACCACAGATATAGCCACAGAAGAAGAACCACTATACACTTGCAATGGCACACTGGGATGGAAGCAAGTGGTGTTCATTGACATGACTGATACCAGTTACAACTGTCCTCCTGGACTCAAACTGACTTCATACTCCAAGAGGACATGTGAAGCAGCTCACTCAGGTTCGAATAACTGTTCCTCTACTACATTCAGTGTTGGAGGTTCTGAGTATAGCCGAGTCTGTGAGAGGGTCAGAGGATATCAATTTGGAGTCAACTGTAGGTTTTCTTGGATACACTAGGCATTCTGACTTGCTTACTCAAAGATCAGTATGTTGATGGTGTGAGTCTGACATATGGACCTGATGGTGAACGACAACACATCTGGACTTACAGAAGCAAAATTTTCAGCTATTTATCTTTGTCCTTGCGACCAAACAACCTTAGGCTCTCCTCCATTTGTTGGTGACAAGTATTTCTGTGAGAGTGGTACAACCAGAGACTGGACTGACTGGCATGGTGTATTCTTTCCAGACGACCCCCTCTGGGATGGACAGGGCTGTTCATCCACTAGCACATGCTGTCAGTTCAACAACCCTCTATGGTTCACAAAGGACCTACATAACCCTACAACTGATGATATTGAGATGCGCATCTGTATTATACAGACAGAACATCTTGTGAATCTGATCGATGTTTATACCCTTAGACGTATATATTTGTCATGCAAAACTTCAAAATTTTTATTTTCAAAGTTTATGACTTGTTTCAGCAGCTGCACAAACAAGCTAGATGTGTGGGGAAGCATCAAGTTAATCTGCCCACATGTACAAATAACCATGTGCAGTGACAAAATATACACAGTATTTCCCATGAATTGGGAGCATTACAAGTGTACAAATATATGTATAACCATGGTTCATAAAGGACCTATCCAACCCTACAACTAATGATATTGAGCTACGCCTGTGTCTAATTTATGGAATTTCTTTCAATGATGTTCCACTAGAGCTCATAAAGCTTTACATATACAATAGCATTAATTTTGCCTATCTATACAATGACACTATTTTCCGCTCCAATGTTCCTGGATTCAAATAGTTCAGGTAACAGTGTTCAACTAGAATTTGAAAGACTTATATAGGGTTCAAATCCAGCTAGATCTCAAAATCATTTCCCTGCCAATTTTTATCCGTATAGCACACAAATTTGGCGGATTTTATTATTACCGGACTGGCGGTTTTGGTAAGGAGTGCCAAACACGGTCATTTTTGCGCAGCACATACAGAACACATGTACTACTGCATGCGCTACGGCCAAAAATAAAATCAGCTAATCAAGAAATTTTTTGACAATCTGCCAAATTTTAATCCTGTATGCCAATATACTTGTGCTATATACATGTATGCATGTTCATCTCATGCACTGCAGTAGTTTGATTTCAAAATCATACAACAATAACCACATTCCCTGTATACATGTGGTTTATGATTAGATAACAGCAAAATAACTGTTGTTCAATAAAACTTATCATTCCATGGATGCACATCATGCAGCATGTGTGGAGAATTGAAGACCAGAAGACCAGTAAACAACTTAATATTGTGAGAAATAGTATAATTGTGTGCTATAATACACAGGCTGTATAAGGTTTCAAGTCAAGCACACTGTGAATGTTAAGAAAAACTTTAAACAAAACAGTTAAATGATGAAATCACAGATGTGTTCAGAGCTAGTATTCACTGTCTGTCTAGTTTTAGTCATCACTACTAGTGCTGGGAATTTCAAAGTCAGTGTAGCAGCAGCTGAACAGTATGAGCCTCAGACCTTTAAAGATAGGTGTCCAAACATCAATGAACTTGAAAAAGTTGAGCTTAAAATACTCAGTCAAATAGGACTATTGATTGAAGAACTCTCTGAGACAACAGCACAACCACTAACAACTAATGAAGATCCTCAAACTATTGATACAACAACTGAAAAGGAGACCAATCTCTTACCAAGAACAGAAGAGACCACTCTTTTTCCAACAAGAGAACAGACAACAGTTACAGAACAAAGCATGGACACAACTACTAATCCTTGTGGCAATGTTGCACTGGGATGGAGGCAAGTGGTGTTCATTAACATGACTGATACCAGTTACAACTGTCCTCCTGGACTCAACCTGACTTCACACTCCAAGAGGACATGTGGACGAGCTCACTCAAACTGGGATAACTGTTCCTCTACTACATTCAGTGTTAATGGTTTTGAGTACAGCCGAGTCTGTGGGAGGATCAGAGGATATCAAGTTGGATCAACTTTAGCATTCCGTGGATACTTATTTGATTCTCACTCACTCAATGGTCAGTATGTTGATGGTGTGAGTCTGACTCATGGACCTGATGGTGAACAACAACACATTTGGACCTTTGCAGCTGGACTTGCAGAAGGAAATTGGTCTGGTCAAATAGCATTATGTCCTTGTGATCAATCACCTAATGGCTCTCCTCCATTTGTTGGTGAGGATTATTTTTGTGAGAGTGGTTTAAACAGAGACTGGCCTGGAAACCTTCAAGGAGTATTCTTTTCAGATGACCCTCTCTGGGATGGACAGGGCTGTTCATTCACTAGCACATGCTGTCAGTTCAACAACCCTCCATGGTTCACAAAGGACCTACCCAACCCTACAACTGATGATATTGAGCTACGCTTGTGTCTAGCGAATAATGTTAATCTTAGTGATGTTCAACTAGATTTAATTGAACTTTACATACAATAGTTATTATGTCATTAACTTTGCTTTCCTAACTGATAATATCTTGCTGTACGTAACACAGACGCAATTATTAGCTTCATTTCCAGTTTTTTCCTGCACATATTTCATATTTACGAGTTGCAAAGTTAAGGTTACGGGCTACTGTTTGCTCACGAATAAGACTAAAATTCACTCCAATATTGGCACACTGATTGAAGAGCTGATTAATCAAAACAGAGCACAATCATCAACAATAGAGGAAAGCTCACACACCACTGCATTACGAACAGAACAAGGAATTGTTCTTTTGCCAATTTGCCAAAAACAGATTCTAAAGAAATAAATTCTTTTGCAAACAACAGATGACATTACTACTTTGCAAAAAATAGAACAGACTACCACTGAACAGAGCATGGCCACAACTACAGAAGAACCATTATATACTCGCAACGGCACACCGGGACGGAGGCAGGTGGTGTTCATTAACATGACTGATAAAGTTACAACTGTCCTCCTGGACTCCAACTGACTTCACACTCCAAGAGGACATGTGGACGAACTCACTTAGGTTGGGACGACCGCATGTTCCTCTACTACATTCAGTGTTAATGGTTCTGAGTACAGCCGAGTGTATGGAAGGATCAGAGGATATCAACAAGGAACAACTATGTCGTATATATCTTATTCTCCCAAAACATCACTCAATGATCAGTATGTTGATGGTGTGAGTCTGACCCATGGGCCAGATGGTGAAGGACAACATATCTGGACTTTTGCAGCTGGACATATACAAAGTTATAATTCATGGCAGACTAATATTTGTCCATGTGATGGATCAACCAATGCCTCTCCTCCTATTGTTGGTGATGACTATTTCTGTGAAAGTAGTACAAACAGAGAATGGGATGGCTTCCACGGAGTGTTCTTTCCAGACGACCCCCTCTGGGATGGACAGGGTTGTTCATCCACTAGCACATGCTGTCAGTTCAACAACCCTCAAAGGATCTAGCTACCCAACCCTACAATTGATGATATCGAGCTATACATGTGTCTGGTTAATAATGGACCTCAATGCAGTGATGTTCCACTAGAGCTCATAAAATAACCATTATAGTTGCTTACTTTCCAAAACTAGATAGGTACTGGTCTCTAAAAACATCTAAAAAAACACCATGGTGCATGATCCTCAGCATGTGTGTGTTACTAGTGGTAGATTGCAATTTTTGAGCTGACGTTGTGCTGTTAAACATCACAGTATCAGTTAGCAGTACAAGTCATAACTTCCCGGGTGAAAAACCGACTGCGGAAATCCACAATAAAACTGCGGTCGCACAGTTTATCGTTAAATTACCATGGTTTCGCACACAAAACCGCCAAATATCCACGTGGACTGCTGGCCAAGAGTTGGACATAAAAAATGAAGTCCCGCAATAAAAAGTTCCCATTCCATTTGCGTAGACCGTCCGTGCAATGCTTCCATTTACACGTTACTTCACCGTGTATAATTCTTATTATCACTTCAGGAAGTGAAAAATGACGTTTCAACGTAGCAGAAATTAAATACGGGCAAATTCGCGTGAAAATTCATCAACTATGATTTTTTCACAATTTACGGTATATACTCCTTAGTGAATTAAGAACAATTTAAGCTGTACACACCCTATAGTGCATTCACTTATGATATTCCTCAGTGAATTATAAGGGAACTAAACTGTACACATGCAGACACCCACACAAACACAATAAATGCATGAATGATCCACTTATAATAAATGGACTATGACACTAAACTAAGATATGAACAGCAGATGCTAATGGACTGCTAACAAAATGGAATACCTTAAATGTTTAATGACAAACTGACAAGTCTCAGAGAAACATATCGGTTCCCCTACATGTAAAATATACTGAATACAATAGAATCTTGTGCACCTTGCAAGGATTCAAAGTAAATCAGCTTTAATTCTCTCCACAATAAAAATAGAAATGCACATGCACAATCATTATGTATTAAAAATTATAGTAAAATTAATTTCAGTCCATTTAAGTTGGGCATAATTGACACTGAATGTTGTAAATTTTCACTATAATAACAAGTTAGCTGCAAACAAGACTATATACTCGCAGAAGAATGAACTACTTCACAGTCTGTCTGGCTCTAGTCATCACTAGTAGTGCTGGGAACTTCAAAGCAAGTGCAGCAGCAGCTGAAACATACAAGCCTCAAACCTTGAAAGATGGATGTCCATATCTAACTGAACTTGAGAAATTTAAGACTGAAATTCACTCTTAGTATTGGAACACTGATTGAAGAGCTGATTCAGAACAGAGCACAATCGTCAACAACTGAGGAAAGCTCACAAACCACTGCATTACCAACAGAACAAGGAACCGCTCTTTTGCCAACAAAAGAAACAATTCTTTTGCCAACAACAGATTTTGAAGAATTGACTCTTTTGCAAAAAATAGAATAGACTAACACTGAACAGAGCATGGCCACAACTACACAAGAACCACTATACACTTGTAATGGCACACCGGGATGGAGGCAAGTTACAACTGTCCTCCTGGACTCAACCTGACTTCACTCTCCAAGAGGACATGTGGACGAGCTCACTCAATCAGCAAAGACTGTTCCTCTACTACATTTAGTGTTAGAGGTTCCGAGTACAGCCGAGTCTGTGGGAGGATCAAAGGATATCAAGTTGGATCAACTGTAGCATTTCACGGATATACATTGATGATTCTCGCTCACTCAATGATCAGTATGTTGATGGTGTGAGTCTGACTCATGGACCTGATGGACAACGACAACACATCTGGACCTTTGCAGCTGGAATCACAGAAGGAGACGGAATTAATGTTTGTCCTTGTGATGGATCAACTCACTCCCCTCCATTTGTTGGTGATAATTATTTCTGTGAGAGTGGTACAAGTAGGGACTGGGATGGTTATTTTGGAGTATTCTTTCCAGACGACCCCCTCTGGGATGGACAGGGCTGTTCGTCCACTAGCACATGCTGTCAGTTCAACAACCCTCCATGGTTCACAAAGGACCTACCCAACCCTACGACTGATAATATCGAGCTACGCCTGTGTCTAGTTAACGGACCTCAAAACAGTGATGTTCCACTAGAGCTCATTGAACTTTATATAAAGTAACAGTTACTATTATAGTAGCAAACTTTTCAAAACTAGCACAGATACCTTTGACATTCACAATAAACATCATGATTCATGACTCCCAGCATGTGTTTGTTTCTGATCTATCTATTAGTGATAGATTGTGGCCATGCGCTCAGTTTTTGCTGAGTTATTTGCGTGAATATTTGTATTGCGCTAATGGGCCATCATTGCCATTCCTACATGTATGTACCCAGTACTACCGTACTGGGAATAAGTCAATGCTTGGAAATATGCATGAAAATACGGAAATAATAATCATACTTTATGCGATCGTGTATAATGTATATATATGACTAACTAAAACTAAAGGATGAATGTCAATCGTAGTATCAATTTTTGAAAGAACAAAATCTGCACTGCTGAAAAATGAACATCATTGCCTTTTTAGCACTTATCATCACTACTAGTGCTGGGAACTTCAAGATCAATGCAGCAGCAGCTGAAACATACAAACCACACATCTTCCAAGATGGGTGTCCCAATGAGCTGGAGGATTTGAAGTCTGAAGTAGCCTACGATATTGGATCACTGATTGAACAACTGTTTGAAAATAATGTACAATCATCATTAACTGACAAGGACTCTCGATTGATTGCTGTACCAAAGGAACAAGAAACCACTCTTTTGCCAACAAATGAACAGACTACCACTGAACAGAGCATGGCTACAACTACAGAAGAACCACTATACACTTGCAATGGCACACCGGGATGGAGGCAAGTGGTGTTCATTAACATGACTGATACCAGTTACAACTGTCCTCCTGGACTCAACCTGACTTCACTCTCCAAAAGGACATGTGGACGTGCTGACTTGGCTTTTTATATTTGTTCCTCTGCTACATTCAGTGTAAGAGGTTCAGAGTACAGCCGAGTTTGTGGAAGAATTAGAGGATACCAATTTGGATTTGCAGGTGGATTTTTTGCTTATGATCCCAATATCACACTCAACGATCAGTATGTTGATGGTGTGAGTCTGACTCATGGACCTGATGGTGAACGACAACACATCTGGACCTTTGCAGCTGGAGACAGAGCCAATGTATATCCGACTTCAGCTTTTACTTGTTCTTGTGATGGACCAAGTCCTGAAATTCCTCCATATGTTGGTGACAATAACTATTTCTGTGAGACTGCAAACTGGGGCAAAAATAAACACATAGAATATTATGGAAGACTTGGTGTAGTATTCTTTCCAGACAACCCCCTCTGGGATGGACAGGGCTGTTCACGCAGGAGCATGTGTTGCCAGTTCAACAACCCTCCATGGTTCACAAAGGACCTACCCAACCCTACAACTGATGATATCGAGCTACGTCTGTGTGGAGCGTATAATGCTTCCACCAGCGATGTTCAACTGGAGCTCATTGAACTCTACATACAATAACTAGCTGCTCACAACATACTGCAACTATGAGTGTATATTATGTATATATGTATATATACATAGTGTGTGTGTGTGTGTGTTATAGTGTGTTATATACAGTGTATATCCATACCACCTACAGTATACTGCTAGCTGTGCACATTAATTTTTTTACACAGTTCCTATCTTATACAACACATGTATTAGCTATCACTTGGTTCATTTTGCACAGCACATAATATATTCCCTATATTTTGACTAGATACATGCAATTTAATGCTAGTGAAATCTTAATGTCTAAACAGCCAGTGTTTGTCAAATTGACAACAATCACTTACTGCATGACTACATCCCCCAGTGAATTAAATCCCACACACCCTATATTGCAAGAGTGCACAAACAAGACGTACAGGGACATATAGACAAAATAAAGCAGTATATGTTATATTATAGTATATTATTATATTCTTTCACTACTTGGCCTTCCATTTCACTTAGAAAAGGCAGCTTCTCACCGCTTTTAGAGCTCTAGGACCGCTAGTGCAATCGATTTCTGCTTGATGACGTCATTTATTTGGAGGCGTGGTCATTTTCAATGTAAAAACTAATGGACTGCTAATCCACAAAAGTTGAATGCCTTAAATGTTTGACAAGTCTCAGAGCTACTACAAACAAAGTTTTACTACATCTGGTCGGTTTTCCAAAATTGGGTCACAAATGGAAAGCACATGCACTCTGTTATTCTAGCTGCTGCAATGGAATTCACCCCATCACATGCTTGAATAATTGTACAACATTCACGCAGCATATGATACGTACTTTACAATTCAAGGCGATGGGGAGTGGGGAAATAAAATGACCATTTGCTAAACTAAACTAAACTATATATAGTCAGGTATCATAAATTACAATACCATGCAGGTGATTGGGCATAAAGAAGATAAGTAAACAACTTCTTGTGGGAGCAATTGTATGTCTAGACTAAGGTAGTAGATATTAAGCATACATACCTATATTGCTTACTTGATGAAAAAAAAAAAAATTGAATGATGAAAGTGCTACCTTATTCAGGGCTAGCTTTAACAGGCTTCCATTTAGTTCTAGTCATCACTACTAGTGCTGGAAATTTCAAAGTCAGTGCTGCAGCAGCTGAACAGTACCAGCCTCAAACCTTTGAAGATGGGTGTCCTTACATTAATGAGGTTGAAAAGGTTGAGGCTGAAATACTCGACAATATTGGACCACTAATTGAAGGATTGTTTAACATAACAGCACAACAACCAATAACTAATAATGATCATAAAACTATTGCTACAACAGAAGACATCACTTCTGCGTCAACAACAGAAGAGACCACTCTTTTTCCAACAGCACAACACACTACCACTGAACAGAGCATGGCCACAACTACAGAAGAACCGCTATACACTTGCAATGGCACACCGGGATGGAGGCAAGTGGTGTTCATTAACATGACTGATACCAGTTACAACTGTCCTCCTGGACTCCAACTGACTTCATACTCCAAGAGGACATGTGGACGAGCTTACTCAGGTCCGAATGACTGTTCCTCTACTACATTCAGTGTTGGAGGTTCTGAGTACTGCCGAGTCTGTGGGAGGATCAGAGGATATCAACTTGGATCAACTCTGGCATTTCGTGGGTATAATGCTTCTCGCCAACTTAATGAACAGTATGTTGATGGTGTGAGTCTGACTCATGGACCTGATGGTGAACGACAACACATCTGGACCTTTGCTGCCGGACTTGCAGAAGGTGATTGGCTTAGTCTAGTACCATTATGTCCTTGTGATCAATCACCCTATGGCTCTCCTGCATTTATTGGTGATGATTATTTCTGTGAGAGTGGTGTAAACAGAGATTGGGGAAATCTTCATGGTGTATTCTTTTCAGACGATCCCCTCTGGGATGGACAGGGCTGTTTATCCACTAGCACATGCTGTCAGTTCAACAACCCTCCATGGTTCACAAAGGACCTACCCAACCCTACAACTGATGATATCGAGCTACGTCTGTGTTTAAGCAATACCATTTCCAATAGTGATAATCCACTGGAGCTCATTGAACTATACATACAATAGCTAGTCACTATATACAACTCCGTAATTGGCTTTCTACTACATGATTGATTTTCTATTATTGAACCCTAATTCGTTTATGTCTCGCACAGCTCATCTGTGAAAGTTTCAAACGCAAAAATGTTCGACGAGACAACTACACAAATTTGACATCACAAAAACTTTCCCGCTATACTTTAAGAGCATGTAACTTGCATGGGAATTTTGTTATCTACTGTAATGGTTTGGCATGAACGTACACCATACATATGACGCACAATGCTACATAGTGCACTGAAAACACATTTAATGTGAATGCAAATACAATGTATACAATTGCATACATTACTCTTCAGTGAATTGATAGTAGCAACTGTGTGTGTACTCTTGAGTGTATGGTCGCATAATAGAGAAAATCTATTTTGCGCATTATGTATGGTTTTCTCAGAGAAATTAAGTCACACAATTATATGACGTACAATTCTACACAGTGCATCACAAATCCCACATTTAATGTGAATGCAAATAATTATACAGTTACATACATTACTCTTCAATGAATTGATAGTAGCTGTACCATTGAGTGTATGAGTGCTCCACTCAAATGTACTGGGACACCAAACAAAGATAAAAAGTGTATTTTTAATAGTGCAAGGGAAAGTTAAGTAAAACAAAAAAACCCAAACATTATTGTATTCTCTGCAATATTAATATACAGGAATCAGATTAAATATACTTATTACAAGGTAATCAACCTTACTTATAATATAATAGTTTTTTCAAGCATAAAATATGTCACAAATCAAGGGTGTGGGGTGTGATATATATATAGACACATAGGGAATAAATTCCCAGGAGTCATTGCATAGAATTATGCATGAAAATACTATACTATATCCGTTATAGATGAAAATAAAAGACCTTGTAATAAGTCTAAAGAAAATACTTGAACGTCGATTGTAATATCAACTTTTGCAAGAACAAAAACTGAAAAATGAACATCATTTTGTTTCTAGCTCTGATCATTACTACTAGACTAAGTGTTGAAAATATCAAAGTCAGTGCAGCAGCAACTAAAAAATACAAGCCTCACATCTTCAACGACGTGTGTCCCAACGAACTTGAGAATTTGAAGTCTGAAATAGCCCTCAATATTGGAACACTGATTGAACAACTGTTTGAAAACAATGTACAATCATCATCAACTGACAAGGACTCTCAATTGATTGCTGTACCAACAGAACAAGAGACCACCTTGCCAACAACAGAAGAAACCACTCTTTTGCCAACAGCACAGCAGATTACAACTGAACAGAGCATGGCCACAACTACAGAAGAACCACTATACACTTGTAATGGCACACCGGGATGGAGGCAAGTGGTGTTCATTAACATGACTGATACCAGTTACAACTGTCCTCCTGGACTCAAACTGACTTCATACTCAAAGAGGACATGTGGACGAACTGACTTGGGTTTATTTAATTGTTCCTCTACTACATTCAGTGTTGGAGGTTCTGAGTACAGCCGAGTTTGTGGAAGAATTAGAGGATATCAATTTGGAGGATCTGCTGCATTTTTTGCTTATTTTCCCATTGTCTCACTCAATGAACAGTATGTTGATGGCGTGAGTCTGACTCATGGACCTCATGGTAAACGACAACACATCTGGACCTTTGCAGTTGGACTTGATTCAAATCAGATCTCAAGTTCTGCTTGTTCCTGCGATGGGTCAAACTATGCCATTCCTCCATATGTTGGTGACAACAACTATTTCTGTGAGACTGCATACTGGGGCAATAATACACGCATAGACTACGGATATACCATACTATTCTTTCCAGACGACCCCCTCTGGGATGGACAGGGCTGCTCACCCACTAGCACATGCTGTCAGTTCAACAACCCTCCATGGTTCACAAAGGACCTACCCAACCCTACAACTGATGATATCGAGCTACGTCTGTGTGCAGCTGGGGAAGCTACCTACAGCGATGTTCCACTAGAGCTCATTGAACTCTACATACAATAGCTAGCTGCTCAAAACATGCATACAGAAACTAGTACATGCTTTACAGTGTACGTATACTATATATACCTATACTTGGTCAATTTCATGCAACATATATATACAAGTAGAAAAAATATTGGAAATGTAATGAGAACATAGGAATGGCCAAATCGTAAAAAGTAAGCAAACAAGATAGGAATGGTGGTCGGATTAAGTGAAGAGTTCATTTTGTGTGTCTCAGTTATGTTCATATCCCTAGCTCAATGACATAGTGGACACAGGAATGAACTCTTCTCTCAATCTGACCACCATTCCTATCTTGTTTGCTTACTTTTTACGATTTGGCCATTCCTATGTTCTCATTACATTTCCAATATTTTTTCTACTTGTTTGTTCTATTTTTTTCTGTAATTAATATTTGAATGTACCCTAGCAAATTCTCTAAAGCAACTAATAGCTATGGTGGAGTTTTGTATCCAGTACATGCAGTAGTAGTGGAAATAGCAGAATCTGCCACGAAATAATATGAATTCTAAATAACGCACACTTGTATATGTGGAAAGGGTCGTCAAATTGATTTTTCAAGTAGCTATTGAATTATTTATGAGTATAGATATTTAATGGCTGCCATACAGAGAAGGCCCTTTTCGTTTTATATCTAGCGACTTAGCTAGAGAGACGAATAACCGATGCCAAAAGCGGTTGAAGACAAAGAAACCAAGTTTATTTGTTCAAGAATCAGCTCCTGAAAGTAAGCGCTCTCAGAGAAAAATGAGCGCAAGATAGAAGAAGAAGAAGAAGAAGATGGAGAAAATTGGAGGTTTGGTATATTTTAGTCTGGTACTTTAGCGATGGTTTTAGGCCATGTTTTTAGGCTTGTTAGAAAGAGAAAGAGCTAAATAGTAGCTTAAGAAGCCTTTTGGTGCCAAGTGCTCATTTTTTGCAGAGTTATTAGCGTGAGTATTTGTATTGCGCTAATGGGGCATTCGTGCCATTCCTATGTACCCAGTACTACCGTACTGGGAATACTCAAGTTTTCCTTATTTTGACCATATATACATTCTGGTATGTATAAATTTTTCGCCAATCATGTGAATGCAAAAAATCTTAATTGCTAAAAAGACAGGACAAAATGTCAAATTGACAAGTAAAAAAAAGGCCAATCACTGTCCACATTCCTTAGTGAATTGATATATTAAAGGTGCTATTGCACGGAAGCAGCAACTTTTTGAAAAAAATGGCCGAAAAATAAATACTGAAATTTCATTGGTTGAAAATACGTCATTGGAATGCAATTTGCGCTCCTATTTTCACGTTAACTCCAACGTACGCATAATTTTTCGTTGTGACCATGTGGCAAGTTGCAGCTACCTGACATACTTATACGCTTAGACTTACACCCACTGAACAAAATAGCTACATGTAGCCCTGGGAATTGCCCACAATACAAATACAGATAATCAAATAGACTAATACTCATTCACAGAAATATTGAAGAAGCAAAAATGCTTTCAACAAGAGTGATCTGAAATCTCTCTGCACTATAAGTAATTATCACTTCAATTTTCTATAGGGACAAAAATTTAAGCATATTCCTTGAAGAAAAGAGAGCAATTAAAGCTGTATACTCCACACACCCAGATGGAATTAAGATACATAAACTCGCAGATCGCTTCAATTCTCCAAAGAATAGAAAATAAGCCTCCACTTAAACAGTGTGCTATAGCCACTAATATAGCGTATAAATTCATAAATGTAGAGACTACTAACCATATATGAGATATGATATCTGCATGAGTATAAATAAATCATCTAGGATTAGATTGAATGCCAAAAAATTTTTCACTAAAACACTGCGAACTATACTAAACAAAAATGGTCTTCTTCATTATCTGTCTAGTTCTAGTCATCACTACAAGTGCTAGGAACTTCAAAGTCAGTGAAGCAGCAGGGCTAGTTGAAGAGTATGAACCTCAAACATTTGAAGGAAACTGTCCTCTTACTGGTAGAGAGTATGACCAATTTGTACAAGAAATATTCCACAAAATTAATATTGGACCACTGATTGAACAACTTCTTGAAACAACAGGAAAGGCTACAACTGAACAGAGTATTTCAACAACTACAGAAGATCCACTATACACTTGCAATGGCACACCGGGATGGAGGCAAGTGGTGTTCATTAACATGACTGATACCAGTTACAACTGTCCTCCTGGACTCCAACTGACTTCATACTCTAAGAGGACATGTGGACGAGCTCACTGGGGTCACACTGATTGTTCCTCTACTACATTCAGTGTTGGAGGTTCTGAGTACAGCCGAGTCTGTGGGAGGATCAGAGGATATCAAGTTGGAGGAACTCGTGCATTTAGTGCATCTATTTTGTACAAAAGACCATTCAATGATCAGTATGTTGATGGTGTGAGTCTGACTCACGGACCTGATGGTCAACGACAACACATCTGGACCTTTGCAGCTGGACTCACAGAAGGAAATTATCAATCTTACAGCAGTTTTCTTTGCCCTTGTGATCGATCAGATCTAGGGTCTCCTTCATATGTTGGTGATGAATATTTCTGTGAGAGTGGTACAACCAATAACCCAGTTTTTGCTTCGGATATAAACACAGTATTCTTTCGAGACGATCCCCTCTGGGATGGACAGGGCTGCTCATCCACTAGCACATGCTGTCAGTTCAACAACCCTCCGTGGTTTACAAAGGACCTACCCAACCCTACAACTGATGATATTGAGCTACGCCTGTGTTTATCGTATTCTAAACCTGACAATGATGTGCCACTAGAGCTCATTGAACTTTACATACAGTAGCTAGCTACTTGAAAAATGCAAGCATACAGAAACCAGTGCATTATACAATGTATCTATACCATCCATACTGCTCTACACATTTATACAATTCATACCGTATAGCGGGTAAACTTGGCGAGAATTAAATTTGGCGAATTGGCGAATTATTCTTCAAATCGCCAAATTAAAAATCACCAAACAGTTTAATACGTACGTGCGCCCATATAAAGTATGCAGCGTACGGAATTGAACCACCAAAACAAAATCGCCAATAAATCCAAAATAGGAATTCGCCAAATTTTAAGCCCACCAAATTTACCCGCTATACGGTATCTTATACAATAACCTTTAGATATCACTTGGTTCATTTTGTGCTGTAGATAATTTTCCCTATTTTGACTACATGCAGGCATGTACCATATACCACGTGTTTTAAATGTTTCCCAATCATATTAACGACACAAAAATCTCCATGGCCAAAAAGACAGGAAGAAATGCCAAATTGACAAGTAATACAATCACTGAGTATACCCCCAGTGAATTGAGAGCAATTAAAATCACGCACACCCTACAGTTCACAAGAGCACAAACAAGATGGACTGGGATAATAGACAAAAGAGAAGCAGTATAAAACGCAGTACATTATACAGGAAAGTTTTGAGTAATACCGTATAGCTGGAAATATTGACGGTCAAAAAATTTGACGGTTTGCTCCGCAGAACATAAAATAAAAATATTGACGAATTTAAATTTGACGATTTGTGCGTGCGCATAATACATTCATATACGGTGCCCAAAATATTGGCGGATTTAAATTTGACGATTTGGACTTTGACCGTCAAACCGTCAAATTAAAATCCCCGTCAATATTTCCGGCTATACGGTAGGCCATGTAGCATTTATCAGGGGAAACTCCTACAACATAAATACACATAATCAAATAGGCTTAATGCTCATTCATGAAAGAAAAAAAAATGCAAAAATGCTTTCAACAAGAGTGATTTGATACTTCCTTGTATGCCAAACTGTCACTGCCATTCTTAATAGGGACAAAAATTTACGCATATTCCTCGGGAGAATTAATTGAGAGCAATTAAACCTGTATACTCCATGCACTCAGATGGAAGATAAAGAGATCGCTTCAATTCTCCAAAGGATAAAAATTTAAATAAGCTTCCACACAAACAGTGTGCTATATAGTCATTAATATATAGAGTATAAATTCCTACAAGTACAGGCATAATAACCATATTATACCTGTGAATGAGTATAAATAAATCATCTTGGAGTAGAATAAACTCAAATTTTAAAATAAAAAACTACGAAATATACTTCAAAAATGGTCATTTTCATTGTCTGTCTAGTTCTAGTCATCACTACTAGTGCTGGGAACTTCAAAGTCAGTGCAGCAGCTGAAACATACAAGCCTCAAACCTTTGAAGATGGGTGTCCACATAACACTGAACTCGAGAAATTTAAGTCTGAAATTCACTCTAATATCGGAACACTGATTGAAGAGCTGATTCAGAACAGAACACAATCTTCAAAAAATCCTTTACAAAAAATAGAACAGACTACAACTGAACAGAGAATGGCCACAACTACAGAACAACAAACAAACACTTGTGGCAATGCTACTCTGGGATGGAGGCAAGTGGTGTTCATTAACATGACTGATACCAGTTACAACTGTCCTCCTGGACTCAACCTGACTTCATACTCCAAAAGGACATGTGGACGAGCTCATTCTACTTTTTATGACTGTTCCTCTACTACATTCAGCGTTAATGGCTCTGAGTACAGCCGAGTCTGTGGGAGGATCAGAGGATATAAGAAAGGAATAACTCTGGCTTTTCATGGGTATTATAGAAGTACTCGCTCACTCAATGATCAGTATGTTGATGGTGTGAGTCTGACTCATGGACCTGATGGACAACGACAACACATCTGGACCTTTGCAGCTGGAATCACTGAATCAGTAACTAGTTATAAGTCATATTTTTGTTCCTGCGATGGATCAACTAATGATTCTCCTCCATTTGTCGGTGATGATTATTTCTGTGAGAGTGGTACAAACAGATACGTATCTGGAAGTGCTGGTTTCGATGGACTATTCTTTCCAGACAACCCCCTCTGGGATGGACAGGGCTGTTCATCCAATAGCACGTGCTGTCAGTTCAACAATCCTCCATGGTTCACAAAGGACCTACTCAACCCTACATCTAATGACATTGAGCTACGCCTGTGTCTACTTTATGATAATGAATACCATAGCAATATTCCACTAGAGCTTATTGAACTTTACATACAATAGATCATCTTGCTAGTATTTGCTTTCTAATAATTATAAACTATTAACTTTGTGACACATAATCGGACTTTAAATATACTAGCCTGAGGGAATCTTTAGTATCCACAGACTTGCAGTACGTTGTCATTTTGTACGAAGAATAGTGGTATAGTAAAACCGTTCAAAATAACAAAATTTGTTAACAACCACATGGCAAAAATGAATCAGCTAGGTTTTGAAAAGATAATATTTGTAAGAGGGAAGCCTGGGAACAAAGCTTTATTGCTTATTATGTACGAATGTGGTGAATTCCTTTAATTCTCCAAGGATAGAAAATATGTTTCATGTCCAAGGGTGTGCTATATATAGTCAAAGGCAAAAACATGACTATACTTCCACCTGAGCTACAAAACTAACAGTAGCAGGGCTCTGACTCTTGAGCTGACACAGCAAATGGGTAAAGTCAATATTAGCCTTGCGGTAGGCTATAGCTGTAGCATTCGTAAGTACTTACAGTTTAGCTGTTTTCTTTGTCAAAGAGTCTATCTTCATACTATGGTAAGCCAAAATAAGCTTTTTCAAGTCAGGTTTGCCGATTCACAAATATACAGAATTATTTTTTCACTAGATACACTGTTACTGTAGTGCTTATTTCTTACAGTACACACTGCTGTAACGGGCATGGCTTGAATCTAGGCTAGAAGTTTATCACCATGAAAGCTGTGAAATAATTGCCATCAACCATGATTTGACTCAAAAAATTTACATATATGCACAGCAGGAAAGTTTTGCAGGGCTTAACTTTTGTAGTTTTCAGGATCATGATCCATCTGCGAAATTCTCCGTAACATATATGTACATATGGCCTCGCACAGTTCATCCACGAAAGTTACAAATGCGAAAATGTTCCACGAGAGGCATCCACACAAGTTTTACACCACGAAAACTTTCCTGCTATACTTTGAGACATACAAACATGTACTATAGTATTACACTTGGTTCCAAGGAGTCATACTAAGCTACATTAATGAATCTGCACATTGCATTGTAGAAATTTTCGTACGCAACGCTGCGTGCGAAAATTAAAAACTCAAAAATTTGACGACCCATTACCAATATCAATGCGGGCGTTGCGCATGTACAAAAATTAAACACGTGAAATTTTAATGTACGAAATATTTTCAATGCGAAAATATCTCAAACTACGGTACTTAATTCTGTACTTTAATTTCATGCCATTGAGATTTCAAGAACGCAATTCTATAGATCAATTAAAGGTTACAATTAAGTCAAATTGACAAATAATTAGCCGATTTACTCAAAGGATAAACCTCAGTGAATTGAGAGCAATTAAAGCATACCCACCCTATGATGCCAGACAGTCACAAGGGATTGTATGTATGGATGGTACACTCACTATCTGCACCAGTCAAAACTACGCATCCTACAGGGTCAAATCCATATGGTAATTGATCCAAGAATGACTTTGCCTTTTAAGCTTCCTACACCTTACCAGCCAAAAGTTGGCTATTTTGTTCCATAAGAGATCGAACTATTAGAAATTGGAAATTGGTCCAAAGTCAATTTGGTTTGAGAATGCTTCCAGGAGGTTAAAACACGTGGTTGATACTAAAATCTCTGACATTGTTAATACCAGGAGCTTACGAGTGGTGTGAAACAGCGCCTGATATTACAGTGTATACATGTACATGACAGCTAGTCAATATTATGCATTAGCGAATTTCCAAACCAGATTTGTCAAAGTGCACTTTTTGGAAGACACATAACATTTGTTACTAGTCACACAATGTAACAGACTACAAATATCTGTAAGGACATGGCAGTAAAAAAAAAAAAAAAAAAACTTTCTTACTTTCTTAGGTCCATTGACCCACTCCAGTTTAATGGCGACTGTACTGTAACTTTTAATGATTCTTGTATACAATAATGACCATGTGTTCTCTTGAGCATGAGCAACATGGAAGGTACATGGGTTCTACCTCCCTGGCTTGCATAATTTTTTTTGTAGAAGCCTGAAAAACTTTTTTTACAGGCCTAGCTAATAAATATTTTACATGAGTAATCTGTGCACGTTACTTTCCTCTAAGTTCAAGCGTGTGCACAAGCAATATAAACTGTAAACTGGGAATACAATAAATTACACCTAATTAAGAAATGAAATCACAGGGGGAATTTTAATTGGGATAGAATTAAGTGTGACCCAACTGAATAGGTGCATGCATGACATATCAATACATTGTCAAGAGCATGATCTGACTCAACTCCAAAGGTGCATGTGCAATAGCCACAGAGCGAGGGCATGCAGCCAGTAATCACCAATCAATGTGTGCATGACACACAACTACATGTATAAAAGCGCGCCTACAGTCCACACAAAAAATAAATCTTGAACATCAACTGATTTTGCAAAAAAAAAACGACTGCAGCAGCGTATACCTGAAATGGAGTTCTTCTTCACCATCTCCTTTATACTTTTAGTCGTCACTACTAGTGGCGGGAACTTCAAAGTCAGTGCAGCAGAAGTTAAAACATACAAGGCTCATATCTTCCAAGATGGGTGTCCCAATGGGCTTGAGGACTTGAAGTCGGAAATAGCCTTCAATATTGGAACAATGATTGAACAACTATTTGAAGAAGACAATACACAATCATCACAAACTGAAGAGGACTCTCAATCAATTGCTAGCAAAACAGAACAAGAGACGACTCTCTTGCCAACTGCAGAAGAACCACTATACACTTGCAATGGCACACCGGGATGGAGGCAAGTGGTGTTCATTGACATGAATGATACCAGTTACAACTGTCCTCCTGGACTCCAACTGACTTCGTACTCCAAGAGGACATGTGGACGAGCTCACTCAGCTCCGAATGACTGTTCCTCTACTACATTCAGTGTTGGAGGTTCTGAGTACAACCGAGTCTGTGGAAGGATCACAGGATATCAAGTTGGATCAACTGTGGCTTTTTCGAAATACAATGACTTGGATGTTGATGGTGTGAGTCTGACTCATGGACCTCAAGGCGAACAAAACCACATCTGGACCTTTGCTGCTGGAGAGACAGAAAACTGTTACCTGAAAATGGACAGTCACAATTGCTGTCCTTGTGACAGTTCAACTAATAAAGAGACCCCTTCGTTTGTTGGTGATGATTATTTCTGTGAGAGTGGTACAACTAGGGGATGGGTTAATAGAGAAGAATTCCTTTCAGACGACCCCCTCTGGGATGGACAGGGCTGTTCATCAAATAGCACGTGCTGTCAGTTCAACAACCCTCCATGGTTCACAAAGGACCTACCCAACCCTACAACTGATGATATCGAGCTACGTCTCTGTTTATCTACTTCTATGGGTGACGACGAGTGGAACACCGATGTTCCACTAGAACTTATAGAACTCTACATACAATAGACGGCAATTTTGAAGTTGATCGTTTTTTGTGTTTTTTTTTTTTGAACTTAATAGCTCAGTGACATACAGAGTACAGGGATGTTCCAACGGAACTCATCAAACTCTGTACATCTACTAATACCTTGGCTTCATAAACAGCAAGTCAGTATGTGTCATACAATAGTCTATAGTTGTATAGCAGGATAATTATTGTCCCACACATATGCACACACATATTTTATTGTGATCCGTAAATTGATCGTAAGTTTTTATCAAGTTGTCTACAATGATTGCTGATATGAAACACATGCAGTCGGTACAAATAAGTTGCCATAGCAACTGTAGTACCATGCACTGTGGCATCGTACAGGTGGCTTGTATTTTTGACTCCCTAAATTTTGCTCTCAATATTTTATTACAATAAAAGGATACATACTTTTAGACCAATTAGATGATCATTATATGAACAGTGTCACTATCGAGTAGACAGGAAGTTGCCAAAAATATCAAGCACGACCAGATGTATTTGAAGATTTTAACTAACCGCAAACAGTTACTGTTGTACAAGTAGTACTAAATGTGCAGTACATGGAGCAAGTATATGCAAACATGCACAATCATACATTCCTGGTCCAAAATGCCACAAAAATGTAACAATTTCATTTTTTTTTTTTTTTTGTCAACTATAGTGACAGAGTTCCTTTAAGTCTTGTCCCATTTGCATTTTCTGTCTGTGAGTTATTTGCGCAGAAGTGAGTGCCAACGTCCCCCCTAAATCAATAGTGCTAATTTCAAAAAAAACACCTTCAGAATACTTCAAAAACCATCGCTTTTGGAGATATAAGAAAAGTAATCAGTGACTTCAACAAGCAAAGATCAAGCGTGTCCTCCCTCCTCTGGTGGCACTCGACCGTGCACCTACACACCCCTACTTAAAGGTCATGCAGTAATTATATATGTGTGCATGCATGTGCGTGCTACAATGGTATACAATGTATGTACACTGATAAGAGTCGGATCATATTTCTATTTCTTGACTCCTAGTGATTATTACTTAATCAGGTTTATGTAACTATCCTCAAAAGATGCATGCCTGTGCTAACTCCCACAAATCCATAGAGGGGTGCATGCAATGGCTGCAGAGAAGAGCATGCATGCACATTGAGTAATCATTTGTCACTGTGTACGTGATAGAGAACGACCCCTAGTGATTATTACTTAATTGGGTGGAGTACATATAATGTACAACTATTAATTCTCAAAAGAAGAATGCGTGTGCTAGCTCACATGACTCCGAAGGTGCATTGCATGTGCAACAGCCACAGAGTAAGTGCATGGACGCATGCACATTGAGTAATCATTTGACAATGTGTACATGATACACAAGAATATATATAAATGATCCTACAGTCCACACAAAAAATCAACTAATCTTGTGATAAAACGACCACAGAAAAAACTTAGAAATGGATTTCTTTACTATTTGTTTGATTCTAGTGATCGGCACAACTAGCGCTGGGATCTTCAAAGTCAGTGCAGCAGCTCCTGAAATGTACAAGCCTCAAATTTATGAAGGAAAGTGTCCTAATTCACCCAAAAAGTTTGAGCATTTTGCACAAGAAATAGCCCAAAATATTGGACCATTGATCGAACAACTCCCCGAGACAATGGAAAAGATTACTACTGAACAGAGCATTCCAACAACTGACAGAGAAATGACTACTGAAATACCAACAAAGAGAAATGACTTCTTTGCAAACAACAAAATCTGAGACCACTACTGAAAAGACTACCACTGAACAGAGCATGGCCACATCTACAGAAGAGCCACTATACACTTGCAATGGCACACCGGGATGGAGGCAAGTGGCATTCATTAACATGACTGATACCAGTTACAACTGTCCTCCTGGACTCCAACTGACTTCATACTCCAAGAGGACATGTGGACGAGCTCACTTGGGCTGGGATAATTGTTCCTCTACTACATTAAGTGTTGGAGGTTCTGAGTACAGCCGAGTCTGTGGGAGGATCAGAGGATATCAACTTGGAACAACTGCTGCATTTATAGGCTACAATGATTTTTCTCACTCACTCAACAGTCAGTATGTTGATGGTGTGAGTCTGACTCATGGACCTGATAGTGAACGACAACACATCTGGACCTTTGCAGCTGGACTCACAGAAGGATATACTACTCAACTGGGTAGTGATAATTATACACTCTTTACAATGATTCTCCATCAATGATGGGGAAAAAGAGTGTGGGGGTGACACTGTTTTATTCCTTCATATTAACATGGGAGAAAAGAGTGTGGGTACACTGTTTTTTCCCTTCTTAACCATGGGGGAAAAGAGTGTGGGGTACACTGTTTTTTCCCTTCTTAACCATGGGAGAAAAGAGTGTATAAAATCCTACATGTAGCTAATCCTGTATAGGAAGATCATAGTTTTTCAAATGCCTTTGATGTGCCTGTCATCTGTTTTTGATCAATTAACACTTCTTTTTAATAATTAGAGGATAAAGTAGTTTCTTTAAAGGTTGACAGCTAGCTATGGTGATGTCATTGAAGCTTGACAGGTTTTGATGAGTCTCCCTTGCTTATATAAGCCAGAATTAGTTAGGCAGCTCACTTTTCTCACCTCAAGAATTGCCATGGATGAAGAACTAGAAGAATTTAACACCACATGTAGCTCTGATAGTGAGGAGAGCATCTTGGAGGATGAGTCACAGAGATGCACACCATCCAAAGGTTGGTTAAATATTTTAGAGTGAATAACAACTTTTTTTATGGTTATGCTACAAATGTTTCTGAACTACATTATTGTGTAATTTGATTTCTCTCTTAGATTTCTGTGAAAATTGTGGGAAAGAAGCCTCAGTGTTCTGTATCCAGTGTGCCTATCCATACTGCTCCTGCTGCTCAGACACAAGACATCAACACCCAGCCAGAAGGTCCCACACACTTCAATCTAAACTCTCTACCAGTAAAAATGTCAGTTTTGCATGATTCTGTAGACTGAATGAGGTCACTGATTGAACATCTGAATATTTCTTTATTATTGTACACTAAGTAGAGATGTTCCCCACACATCACTAGACTATGTAGATCTGATGATAATAATCGATTGGCCACACGGGACCATTTGTGTGATGTCAGGTCCATTGTGAGAATCACTGAAGAATATTTTGATGCAACTATCAGATGTGTTCCACAGCATACTGTTATTGTCACTCCTACTTTCTCTGGCATGGGTGGTAACGTCTCCACCCACCTCCCCCTACCATCACTTTCTTCAATGAGACTGAATAGCTGATTAGTGTCCTGCTCATCTCGCCAACCTCCAACAGATGTTAGTGTTCCATTGATGACAACAATGGAGCAGTCTGATGTGGGAGTATAGGGAAGCTGACACCAGGTGTCATTAGTTGAATTGTAGGCATACACACATTGAGTCCACATTAGTCTAATGTACACAGTGTCACCATCAACAGCAGCATCAACGTCTCTTGCCATGCCACATGGTGCACTCTTAGCAGCTCTCCAGCTCAGACTGATATTAGAGGGACCCTGAGGGGAAAAATTATTACCATGGATGGGAAACAATAATTATTCATAACTTATTCATAATTCAATTCATGTCATGCGTGAAGAGTCACATGTAGTAAACACATTATGTATGAGTGTACATTGATGTATTGCTAGACTTACAATGACTCTTTTAAGATGTAATGAGGTCTTCGTTTGTCCTGACGAAAGAGTTGCACTTGATTGACTCTCCTGTGTGTGTTTGTGTGTGTGTGTGTGTGTGTGCATATGTGTGTGCATGTGTGCATGCGTATATATATGCGTGTGCGTGTGTGTGTGTGTGTGTGAAACCTACATGTAGTGTGAGATCTCCAGTTGGACTTGAAGTTTCCATGATCTTGACACAATTCACAGGGATGTAACCTTGTCTGCCATCACTGTCCATCCCATACCACCAGTCTGTGGACCATTTCTGAGTCACTTGTAAGATATCTCCCTCTTTGAAACTGAGCTCCTGCTCACTACGACCAGTGAAGGAGAACAAT
The DNA here is from genome assembly GCA_964030475.1 of Tethya wilhelma. Lineage (NCBI taxonomy): Eukaryota > Metazoa > Porifera > Demospongiae > Tethyida > Tethyidae > Tethya > Tethya wilhelma. The sequence continues at coordinate 1,310,969 of CAXIPT010000003.1, read as the reverse complement.
GCTACAACTTTTATCATCGAGGCTGTAAAGAACAACAGACAGGCTGAGATAATTATAATAATATTATAATAACAGCCCAGATTCATGCATTTATAGTAAGAACAACACTTTTGTTTTTTGTTTTTGCTTTCACCTTTCTCATTGCCAGGATGAGGCACTACCGGGTAGTGATAATTATACACTCTTTACAATGATTCTCCATCAATGATGGGGAAAAAGAGTGTGGGGGTAACACTGTTTTATTCCTTCATATTAACATGGGAGAAAAGAGTGTGGGTACACTGTTTTTTCCCTTCTTAACCATGGGGGAAAAGAGTGTGGGGTACACTGTTTTTTCCCTTCTTAACCATGGGAGAAAAGAGTGTATAAAATCCTACATGTAGCTAATCCTGTATAGGAAGATCATAGTTTTTCAAATGCCTTTGATGTGCCTGTCATCTGTTTTTGATCAATTAACACTTCTTTTTAATAATTAGGGGATAAAGTAGTTTCTTTAAAGGTTGACAGCTAGCTATGGTGATGTCATTGAAGCTTGACAGGTTTTGATGAGTCTCCCTTGCTTATATAAGCCAGAATTAGTTAGGCAGCTCACTTTTCTCACCTCAAGAATTGCCATGGATGAAGAACTAGAAGAATTTAACACCACATGTATCTCTGATAGTGAGGAGAGCATCTTGGAGGATGAGTCACAGAGATGCACACCATCCAAAGGTTGGTTAAATATTTTAGAGTGAATCCTTTTTTTTTTGTGGTTTTGCTACAAATGTTTCTGAACTACATTATTGTGTAATTTGATTTCTCACTTAGATTTCTGTGAAAATTGTGGGAAAGAAGCCTCAGTGTTCTGTATCCAGTGTGCCTATCCATACTGCTCCTGCTGCTCAGACACAAGACATCAACACCCAGCCAGAAGGTCCCACACACTTCAATCTAAACTCTCCACCAGTACATCTCAGAGTCTTCGTGATGCAACAACAGCTCACCAACCTTCTATTCTTGATACAGGTAATCAATAATTATAGCTATATATATGTATAAAAATCCCAGTACATAAGAGAAACCTACAAAGACTGGTTAAGTAAATACAACTTAATTTAATCCTAGGCCTGGTATGTGTTGAAATTTATGTATTGCATATGTGCTTTTATTATAATTAGATGACACCACTCTAAAGATGAAGGGAGTTTTGGTTGAAAGATTCAAACTGACCACATTCAAAGACTGGCAACTAAGGTCAATCAAGGCTGTGATTGGTGGAAAAGATGCTCTGGTAGTACAGTCTACAGGGTCTGGAAAGAGTCTCTGCTTCCAGTTTCCTGCAGTGTGGCTGAAGAAGACAACAGTGGTCATTACTCCCACAATTAGCCTGATGAGTGACCAGACAGAATCACTGGATTGCAGAGGCATCAAGGCTGGCTTCCTAGGCCCAGCACAGAGAGACAGAAGTGTCAAGCAGAGTACACTGATGGGTGAATTTGAAGTGGTCTTCGTTACTCCAGAGAGCTTCTACAATGATGATGGGCAGCCAAAGGAGCTATTTTTGCAGATGAAGCGCAACCATCGAATTGGAGTCATTGCTGTTGATGAAGCCCACTTGATTTCTTCATGGATTTCGTTTCGGTAAGTGGAATGGTGTTTAATGATACAACATGTAAACCCTTCATCTTATCATGTCTTTGCTATTGCAGGCCCAAGTATGGATATGTCACCCAACTCCATCAACAATTCCCTGAGATTCCTGTTGTTGCTCTGACTGCTACTGCCACACCTGCTGTGAAGACCCAACTACTCTCTATCCTCTCTGACCCAGTTCAAGAAGTTGCATCAGTGGACAAGCCAAATGTTGCTTACTATGTGAAAGCATTGAAACCCCTGGCTAAAGGTATATTGACAATGTATGATTTATGATGACACAACATTGAAATATCTGTTTTGATTAGGTACAGTCACTGGAGATGACTATGAGCGTACATTCACACATCTTGCTGAACATGTGATGCCATTCATCCAAGACAAGAGGGCCATTGTATACCTTGATGCTGCAAAGAATGTGCCTCGACTTGCTATAGCATTGAATCGATTGGGTCTAAGGTCCTGTGCCTACCATGGCAAGAACATGACCAATCATGATAAGCTAAAGGCACTTGAGAACTGGCGGACTGGAGAACTTGATGTGATGGTGAGCACATCTGCTTTTGGTCTTGGTGTTGACCGTGGTGATGTAGATGTGGTGGTAAAGATTGGTGTCCCGAAATCTCTTGAAGATCTTGTGCAGATGTTTGGTAGAGGTGGGAGAGACGGGAGAAATGCTAAAGGTTTGTACCCATTACAAAGCATAACATACTGCATTCACTTAATAATTATTTCTTTTGTTTGTAGGAATTCTGCTATACAGTGAAGAAGATCTTCAAATGGCTGGCTTCTGGTATACCACTAACCGTGACATCTCTACTTTAACTCAATTTCAAGAAAGCTGGAAGTAAGAAAGTTTAATCCTTGTATAACCATTTAACTGGTACATATATCATGGCCTTCTTATAGTATAATTATAGTCTATACCTATCAAAATCGTTATTTCAGGAGTTACCAATGCTCTTTCTTTCTCTGTTAGGTTTGTTTATGCCGATCTCATTGGCATGTGCAGACGAAGAGTGATTTTGGAATACTTTGGAGAGGACCCAACAACAGCACTTCCACCTTGTGAACATTGCTGTGATGTGTGCACTAGTGGCAAGCAAGAGACGGCAAATTATCAAACAGAGATGGAGATAATTGTCAAAGCTACTTCAGAGCTGTGCACACTCAATGAAACGGGTGAAAAGAAGGTAATTAAAGTTAATGTGTACTAAAGGATGCGATAGAGTAGTATATTTATACACCTTAACCACATTTTCTACTTTAGATTGCAGAATGGATAAGAGGTTCACAGTCAGAACACATTCGAGCTCTGAAAGGTCCCTGCTGTGAAACCTTTGGCTCTGGTAGTTCTCTTCGGCACTCACTAGCAACCTGGAGACATCTCATCAAACAAGCCTGGCTACTTGGTCTCCTTGCCAGGAAGATGAGTGTAGGAGTTGGAAATGGAAAATACCACAGCATTGTGTTCAACACTTATCAAGTATGTAATACATACAATACTATATCCACTCAGACATATACATGAAGATGCATGTATATACATTGGTGTGATGTTACAACAATGTTCATTTGTACTGTCATACAGGTCTCAGAGGAAGGTCACAAGTTTCTTTCAAACAAAACAAACATTGACCTTCCAAGGCTTCAAGAAGAGAGAGATGCCAATGCTTCAACTGATCCATCTACTGGATCTAAGCAATCCAAGACCAAAAGAGAATCTAAAGGATCTCAAGCTCTACCAATCATTCGCAGCCTCCTATCTGACCGTGAGAACTGGTTTGAAATAGCAGTGCCTGATGATTACCAGTATCCAGGGGTTTTCCAACACAACCACCCTCAAAGAGTTGCTTTCTGTGAAGATGTTACGTCACTCCCATTTCATGATGAAGCAAATCATCACTTCCTGTTTGATGACATTCAGTTTGGGAAAGGAAACATCCGTGGTGTACGCAAGACCACCATGACTATTGATGGCCAGAAAGAAGACATTTGCTATAAAATAGCACCATGCAAGGGAGTCAAAGTCTGTGGACACAGTGACTGCTCCTATGTCATATCCACCAGAGAAAGCAAAGCTTGTCCAACACATCCCCAGACAAAGCTACAACTCTCAGGATCTTGTCCAGTGGACTTCTACTATGTTTGGCCCCAAAACAATGATGACAAGAGAAGATGGATTGGTGGGCTAGTGCGTTCTGGTGACATGGAGAAGGAAAACATTCACAATCATCCTACAAACCCCCCTACCAAGATTCCTGTGAAGGTGGAGGCAGACATCAGACGAGCACTCATTGCAAACCCTCACCTTAAAACTTCAGAAATCATGATAGGTATGTGTGTGACACACTCTACTTGCACCAGACTTACATGTATAANAATCTCTATGTGAAATCTTGAAATCTTTCGTGAAATCTGAAAATCTTGAAATCTCATGTGAAATCTGGAAATCTTTGAAATCTCGAGTGAAATCCTGAAATCTATTCCAAATCTTGAGATTTCGAAATCTCGTACAGCATTTTTAGGAGTTTCGGACCCCTCGAGTTGTTGGGAGGAGTTTCCTGGGTGGTGCCAAATAAACTAGCGCTTGAGTCGAAGAAACAAAGCTTAGCACTGCATGAGTAAAGCAGTCTGCAGCACTGTAATGTTTTTCTTTTCTTAATCTGCTACACAAAGAAACAGCTGTAAACCAACCCAAAAATGGTTACCAAGGTAAAATTTGTTGCATGTACCATACTGACTGCATATGCAAATATGCCAGTAGTAAATTATGTTTTTTTCTTGTAAAAGTACATGAGCAGGGAAATATCTAACCACAAACAGGGAAATATCACTTTTATTCCCTGGCTGTAACCTAGGATACAAGGCTAAATAGGATATATGTCATAGGTAGCTGTACACGTATCGTATGGTATACTAATAGACAAACAATTTGACATAACTAGTAGTAACTTATTAAGTACAATTATTATACACAGATTATTGTTCACAACACTGAATATCGTCCGGCCTTCTGAACAGGTCGTCCTTTGATCTCCTGTTTAGCCAGTTTGACAGCTCGTTCCGACTTGCCCTCGATGGACAAAAACAGTCTCCTCTCTCCCTCCACAGGCTGATGAGACTCGGGGATATAAATCCCTCTTACAGTGATGTAGGCTTCGGAATATTCCCCGATATCGTCGAGAACTTCACGTGTAGTGATACGAAATCGAATCCGTTGTGGAAAGCTATTGATCTCCTCATCGCAGTACTTGAGCAAAGTCTGATCGTTACCAGTAGGTTCACCGCTCACTGGTTCCTGGCCTGGAATGATAGCTCCGATAGGTAGGTAGGTATCAGTGACCTTTGCAGGCGCACCTCCGACCTCAGTTTTTGTTGATAGAGGCGGCGATTTGAGATGCCAAAGCAGCTCCCGAGACTTCAACCTCTTCACCTTTCATGATGGAACTGGCAGCTTCTTGAGCAGCAAGACTGGCTCCTCCTCCTACTATACTCGAAGCACCTCCACCAGTTGTGAGGTTCTTGGAAGATACGATCTTGCTGGCTATTTCCATGGCTAGATCGAGACGTTCTGACTGAGGTGGTGTTGGTAGCAGGCCTGGCTTGGAGGAGGCTGGTATGAGGGCGGGAGCATTTGGATCTTTACCTGGGACACGACCACCAAAAATCTCTTCTAGTTTCTTATCGATTGTTAGTAGAGCAAATTCTTCTTCGTCATCAGCCTGAATCAGCCATGCCTAGTGCAGATTTGTGTTTCAATTTCACTTCGGTGTCTTTTGCAGCTTTTTTTTCGTCAAATTTATCACACACACACACAGTCCATGCAATGACTCCCTTCCAACTGCTCAGACTTGTTTCTTTCAACTTCGTGTTCCAAGCTACTCTTCTTAGGAGATCTTAGCAGAGAGACTTCGCTACGCCATTAGAAACAGTCGCAGTATTGACATGGACAACTACATGCTGAGGAGAAGTGGCAGTAACTATTATGATGACTCAGACTATGACATTTATGACTCAGATTAATTAGTATCAGTGTACAAAAATGTTTATTATTATAATTGCAATTGTGTTTATAAAAATTTTTAAAATTGTATATTATAATCATGACATTGCATACTTAACTAACAGTTATAAAACTTATTATAGTATTGGCTTACTTCTTAAAATAAAAGATCTACAATAACTATGTATGCTAGCTATTAGTGTTCTTTACTATAATAATTAGGAGGGAACAAAGAAGTCTAAATGCATGTATACTCACACATAACACTAGGTTTCTAACAAAAACAGCAATAGTTAAATACTCTACAATGTGTTCGTGTCTGTTAATGCTTGCACTATCGATCAGTGTAAGTGTTGGATTGCCATAGCCAGACACTAGCATATCTGGAGGACAGAAATCATTCTCAACATAAAACTGAACAATATTCAAGTGGCCATGTTTCACTGCATAATCAAGAGGTGTGGCTTGATACTCATCTTTATGCATTGAATAATAATCTCTCGATACAAGGAGCTTTACAACTTCTAGCTGCCCAGATGCAGCAGCACCATGAAGTGGAGTTTGATTGGCATCATTAGTTGATTCTGAAAGATAACAGTGTACATCATCAATTAAATACTTCACTATATCCACATGTCCCATTTTAGCAGCAAAGTGAAGAGGAGTGTCACTATCAATATCCCTACTAGACGGATCACAGCCTCTATCTAGTAGTAATTTGATGGCTTCTAAGTGTCCATTTCTAGCAGCAGAATGAAGAGGAGTAACTTTGTAATCAATCTTTTGTGAGAGGTTACATTTTCCAACATCAATCAAATACTTCATTGTCTCCACATGACCACGTTCAGCTGCACAATGAAGAGGTGTATAACCCTTATATCCAGGAGAATCAGAGTCAAAATTTAATTCAGATACGATGAATTTTACTACATTCAATTGACCAGTTAATGCAGCACAGTGAAGAGGAGTGTCACTATTAATATCTCTACAAGATGGATCGCAGCCTCTATTTAGTAGCAGCTTGATGGCTTCTAGGTGTCCATTGTGAGCAGCAATGTGAAGAGAAGTAAGTTTATTACTATTCTCTTGAGAGGGATTACATTTTGCAGCATCAATCAAATACTTCATTGTCTCCACATGACCACCTTCAGCTGCACAATGAAGAGGTGTATGGCCCTTATATCCAGAAATATCAGGGTGAAAGTTTAACTTATTGATGAATAATTTTACTACATTCAAGTGACCATTGAGGGCAGCATAATGAATAGGAGTGTTACTCTTCATATCCCTACAAGATGGATCAGAGCTTTTATCTAGTAGCAACTTGATGGCTTCTAAGTGTCCTTTGTGAGCAGCAATGTGAAGAGGAGTATGTTTATTACTATTCTCTAGAGAGGGGTTACATTTTGCAGTGTCTATCAAATACTTCATTGTATCCACATGACCACCTTCAGCTGCAAAATAAAGAGGTGCATGACCCTTAAAGCCACGTATATCAGGGTCAAAATTTAACTCATTAATGAATAATTTTACTACATTCAAGTGACCATTGAGGGCAGCATAGTGAAGTGGGGTGTCACTGTTCATATCTCTACTAGATGGATCACAGCTTTTATCTAGTAGCAACTTGATGACTTCTAAGTGTCCATTTCTAGCAGCAGTATGAAGTGGAGTAACTTTATAATCATTCTCTTGAGAAGGGTTACATTTTGCAGCATCAATCAAATACTTCATTGTCTCCACATGTCCACATTCAGCTGCACAATGAAGAGGTGTATAACCCTTATATCCAGGAATATTTGGGTCAAAATTTAATTCAGATATGATGTATTTTACTACATGCAATTGACCAGTTAATGCAGCAAAGTGTAGAGGAGTGTCGCTATCAATATCTCTACAAGATGGATCGCAGCCTCTATTTAGTAGTATCTTGGTGGCTCCTAAGTGTCCTTTGTGAGCAGCAATGTGAAGAGGAGTAAGTTTATTACTATTCCCTTGAGAGGTATTACATTTTGCAGTATCTATCAAATACTTTATTGTATCCACATGACCACCTTTAGCAGCACAATAAAGAGGTGTACGACCCATTTGTCCAGGAAAATCTGGGTCCAAATTTAACTCATTTAAGATGAATTTTACAATATTCAAATGACCATTAATTGCAGCATAGTGAAGAGGAGTGTCATTATCAACATTTCTACAGGAAGGATCACAACCTTTATCTAGTAGTAATTTGATGACTTCTAGGTGTCCATTTCTAGCAGCGGAATGAAGAGGAGTAACTTTGTGATCATTCTCTTGTGAAGGGTTACATCTTCCAGTGTCAATTAAATACTTTATTGTATCCACATGACCTCTTTCAGCAGCACAATGTAGTGGTCTAAAACCAACTCTTCCAGGAATGTTAGGATCACAGTTTAACTCTGTAATTATGAACTTGACAATGTCAGTGTGTCCATAAAGTGCAGCATAATGAAGATAAGTGAGTTCATCTTTTGTCAATTTATCGCTAACAACCTGTTTGACATCAAGGTACTTCTCAAATTCTTTAACCAGGTATATAACTATGTCAAGATTTCCTCCTATACATGCAGGATGTAATGGAGTGATTTTATCATTATTTTCACACATTGGATCAACTCCTTGATCAGATATAAGGTATTTCACAATATCAAGGTGTCCAAGCCGAGCAGCTAGGTGAAGTGGAGTTTCACCAAATGAGTTTAAGAGTGTGGGATTATACTGTTTAGTTTCAACAAAATACTTCAAAACATCAAAGTGATGACCTTGAATAGCACAATGAAGAGCTGTGTTTCCAGAATCATCCTTTTGCAATGGATTAAATGAGGTATCTTGAGTATCCATTAGAATCTTAACCTGATCTAGTTTTCCATGAAGTGCTGCGATGTGTAATGGAGTAGTATTTCCACGAGTGGCAGTCTCTCCTCTATCGGGCTTGCATTGGGACTGTTCAAAGTCATACTCATAAGGATTATCTATGTCAACACCTACCATATCCTATACATAATAACAATAGTAAATTAAATCAATACAATAAACCTAGCTATAATTATAACCGTGCCTGTTTTATTTCTGATAGCTCTGTAAGAACAGTGCTGAGAACATCTGTGCTGATCCCTGATTCACTGGGAGCACCATCATCTGGTCCATCATCTGGTTTATGGTCATCATCACCATCCTCATCCTGGTGGCTAGAAGGATACTGGTAGGCACCAGCTGAGATTCTAATAACTCCAAGAACTGCTAGAGCTTCTTCTTGTTGAGAAGAGAGAGGAAATGTACTCTGATANAAGTAAGTTAGGAGAACAAAATTGCACTAGTGTGGCTTCTCGCAAGCGCTCTCTCTACGAGTGATCAGAAAAGTTTCGGCAAAGTTTAAGCCTTCCATGCAGTACGTTGGTTTTCTGTAAAGGAGAGCCTTTGAGCAAGTTTGAAGCCTCTACTTTGTGTTGTTAGATTTTTATGGCGATAAATATTTTGTATTGTGTCTATGGGACAGTCGACCCATTCCTACTATGTGTACTACCGTACGTATGGTGTGTGTGTGTGTGTGTGTGTGTGTGTGTGTGTGTACGTCTAGTTAATGCATGAGTTTAATTTGCTATTGATGACGTTTCTTCCTATCATTGTCTCCAGTTGTCTTGAGGTGTGTTCGTACCTCGTCATGCCGTTCCTCTGTGAAACGAGATGACCAGACTCCTCCCACTGCCCGTGATCTCCTGATGGTAGTGGTCTCATTCTTCCTCCAGCTGTCCTCTCTAGTGCTATTGGCAATGCTCCTCCTACTAGCTGGAGATGTGGAGAGAAACCCTGGACCCATTCATGGTGAGGACACTTGAAATTTCAAACTTAATTCAAATGCATCAGCATGCACCTATAACTTGTCAATGAGTTGGTTGCTTATCTTGTAGGTTTGGAATTGGCAACATTGACTACAGAACTGGCCCCAGCTAAAGACAAGTGGCATGAAATTGGAGTTCAATTGGAAATTCCACTTCCTCAACTCAGTTCTATTGAAGACATGTTTCCATCTGTTGATCGCCGACTGAGTGAGATGCTGGGGTACTGGTTGGATGGCAACACCATGACACCAATCTGTTGGGAGTCCATTTTAGAGTGTTTGAGAGCATCTACTGTCAACAAGAGAGGACTAGCAGAGGAACTACAACATAAATACTGTTATGGCCAGTTAAAGGACACTGGTGCTGCAATTGGTTAGTATCATACGTACGGTAGAATTAACATATAGGCTGCATGCCTGTTCCATAGACACAACACAAAATGTTTATATCCATAATAATCTAACAAAATGAAGGTGAACCTTCAAACTTGCTCAGAAGCTCTCTTATAGACAGATAAACAATAGCATGTAAGGCCTAAACCTAAGCACTCGTTGGAGAACGCTTGTCAAAAGCTGCACCCACACAATTTTGCTCTCACTTACTTACTCATTGACTTCATAGTACTTGAACGAGATTTCTAGCAAAACAAAAAATATTGAGCTAGTTTTGACTACACATAAAGACTTCTTTTGTCCAAACTATATAGGGTCTGTTACACTCGTTTACTGCCAGAATATGTTAAAATAGAGCTAGAAACTTAGTATAAATTTACAAACTTCAAAGCAGTCATATTCAGTAGGTAGAGTTCAAAGGTCGTTATCTATCCAAATGGCATTTAATGTGCATGCGAATTAGCCTTGTTACTGCTTCAATATACTCAAGCTTTAAATTTTGGAGGGAGTCTAGGGACTAACCAGTCTCTAATAGTCTCCACACTGTAGTGTTGAAAAAAGTGAATGAACAAGTAATAAAAATTTCAAGGTTAATGTAGGAATGGGCAGTGCTATATATAAAAAGTAAGGATACAAGGCAAGTCTCAATTTCGGCACATGACTACTTCATTTTTATATCCAAATCTTGCAATCTAACCTATATAGGTTTCCTGCTTTTACTTTACCCACTTAGCCAACTAGCTGATTCTCATAAGTTTGAACCATTATAGACAGATCAGATTCTATGCCACTGAATGCTTGAGGGATCAAAAATTGTAATGAAGTAGTCATGCATGTGCCGAAATTGCATGAGCACTGCCCATTCTTACACTGCTAATTTTTTACTACTTGTATTATATGAATATATACTCAACAATTTAGTTTTCAAGCCTTTACTCAATGGTATATCACTGTACATGTTTATATATGCAGGTTCTGCTAGGAAGAGATCCCAACCATCATCAGATTCTGCTGCTGATCGCTTGCCTGAAGGATTTGAAATTGATGACAAAGAAAACCTACCTGAACTTTGTAGTGATGAAATACGATCTAAAGAAGTACAAGCCCCTCAAAGTGGAAATTTTAAACGGTCAAGATGCTCTTTTCCTTATCTTGATCTGATGAAATTATGTGCAACAGAAGCTGAATCAAAAGCTCTTCAAGCTAAACTCTACTCTGATTTTGAGGACATGACCAAAAAGTTTCAGAAGCTTATTATTGCTGTAGGAAAATCGTTAGAAGAAAAAAAGAAAACTGCTGCTGATATCTTGTCCTGTGTATCTCAGTTTAAAACATTGGAACCAGTTTACACTGATTTTCACAACAGACCATTTCGACATCAATTTCCAGAACTAAACCAAGCAAAGTCAATCAGCCAAGCTATGAACATCATCAGTGACTACTCCTCCTTCTTTAACTACTGCTTGATTGAAGAAATTGTTTTAGGCTTGGGAACTGACGAAGACAAGGCAAACCTTGAAAGTTACCAGACTACATTTCAAGAATATGCAAAGCGTTCGATATTTGAATGTCCGCCAAAGCTAGCAGTTAGTGGAAAACAATGGTCTTCATTTCTTATCAAAGTTCACCACAAAGGGTTTGAAGAATGCTCCCTAACTCATTTGCAAAGTTTTACCAACAAAGTTGCTGAGATTGTTCGTCTTCCCATTGGCTTGCTGGTACTTGACTCTGTAACTCCAGGGTGTTTAGAGCTAACCCTTCAGGTTCCCCAACCTAGCTATCAGAGTATCTTCCCTCTCTCCACTCAACAAGAAGAAGCTCTAGCAGCTCTTGGAGTTATTAAAATCTCTGCTGGTGCCTACCAGTATCCAAGGCATCAGGATGAAGATCATGGTGATGACAGTTACCACAGAGACAATAAACCTGATGAAGGACCAAATAGTGCAACTAATGATTCAGGAATTGGTACTGCTTCTACTGTAACAGTATCAGGATACTCTAAACCCAAATGGGTAAATAATAATTATTATACTTTGTATGCACTCACACAGTCGATCTATCACAAGATTTAATAATAGTCGACTTGTGCATGTAACGGCATGTATCCTGTGTTGTTTTTTTTCTTTTTTAATGTAATTATTATAGGATACTGTTGACCAAAGCTTATGTGATCCTAGTGGAAATGATACTGAACTTCCAGTTGATTCTGTACCTCTGTTGGATGAAAATAATGTAACTGTTCCAACAGTTACAGCTACCAAAGATGATGTTATGCTGACTCAATTACATACTGCAGCACATCATGGCAATTTAGATCAGTTGAAGAAACTGGTTGAAAAAAAACCTTCAATCCTTATTTTGAAAGATGAGTTTGGATATACTGCTCTTCATTATGCTGTGAGAGGGTGTCACTTGAACATTTTAAAGTACTGTTCCCATCTTGAAATATGTCCAATAGCCTTTAGTTCATGTAGAGAGACTTTACTACACCTTGCAGCTCGGCTTGGACACCATAGTATAGTGGAGTACCTAATTTCTGAACATAGAATTGATCCAACGTGTGAGGACCCTGATAACAACAATTATACTCTTTTACATGCTGCATGTATTGGAGGGAGCCTTAAAGTAGTTCAGTATCTAGTTGAACAATGTAGAAAGTTACGGCTTGATATCAAGGGGATTGTTAGTAATAAAACAAGTCATGGACTCACCCCTCAAGAGTTTGCATCAGCATGTGGTCACACTGATATTGTGAATTTCTTCATCGCTGAATTAAAATGTGACTCTGAGTCTAACCAACATCATTTGCCAGCTACTCAATATGCAGCATTAATTACCGGAAATATGAATCCAAAGATGCATGTCAATATTTGGAATAACTGTCACAATATTAATTCACCAGCTAGTAACAGTGGTGTCACTTCCATTTGTCTTGCAGCTTCGCAAGGCCAACTAGAAACTGTCAAACTATTACTAGAAAAATGTCATGATGATATTACTTCAGAATGTCTCCCAGCTCTTCACAGTGCTGCAATTGGTGGACACCTGAATGTATTAAAGTTTTTAATTGAAGAAACAAAGTGCCACCCAAGTATGCCTGATGAAAATGGTTTCACAATTCTTCATCATGCAGCTAAAATGGGATATACAGATATTGTCAAGTATTTAATTGAGAGAAACTTGATTCTGTCACTGTTTAATGATATAGGAACTACTCCACTTCATGTTGCTGCTGAATATGGACATCTAGCAGTTGTTAAGTTATTAACAGACAAAGGTTGTGATCCATCTTGTACAGATGATGATGGTAAAACTCCTATTCACCTAGCTGCGATCAGTGGTAACTTGACTGTAGTAAAATTCTTAATTGAAGAGTTGAAGTGTAATCCTAGCATTCAAGATTATCATGCCTCAACTCCATGTAATTATGCCATTCAGGAAGGACATGAAGATATAGTTAAGTACCTGTCAATGTGTGAATCCCCACATGACAGCACTGTAAATGGCATGTCATTCACTCCACTCCATATTGCTGCAGCATCTGGAAAACTAGAAACTATAAAGTTATTGTTAGATCAAGGCTCTGAACCACTTTGTACAGACACTAATGGTAACACTCCTCTTCACCTTGCAGCACTTGCTGGTCACTTGGATGTGGTTAAATTCTTCATTGAGGAATTAAGATGCAATCCTAATACTCCAGGAGAATGTGGTTATACACCTCTTCATAGTGCAGCTCAATATGGTCATGTGGAAATAATAGCATATTTAGTTGAAGATGTAAAATGTAATCCATTACAAAAAAATCCTGAATTATACACTCCACTTCATGTTGCTGCCAGTTTTGGGAAACTTGAAGTTGTCAGGTTACTATCTATGTCAAATGAAGATTTCAATCTATTGGAATGCAGAGATTTGGTAAATATTACTCCTCTTCACAATGCTATAATTGATGGCCACTTGAATATTGTAAAATTCTTTATCTCTGAGTTAAAATGTGATCCCAATATTCAATTCAATTTTGGCATTACACCTATTCATTGGGCAGCTGTCAGTGGACGTGTGGAAATAATAAAATATTTGATTGACAGTTCAAAATGTAACCCGTCACAAGAAAATGAAACTAAAAGCACTCCACTTCACATAGCTGCTGCAAGTGGTCAACTAGAAGTTGTGAAGTTTTTAACACTAGAACAAGGTTGTGACCCAACTTGTCAAGATGCCACTGGTGCCACTCCTCTTCACTTTGCTACAATTCATGGCCAATTGAATGTAGTGGAATTCTTGATCACAGAGTTAAATTGTAATCCCAATGTCTCAGGAGATATTATATTTGGCTTTACACCTGTTCACTTAGCAGCTCTGCAAGGACATGTTGACGTAATGAAGTATTTAATGAACAACAGAACATACAATCCTTCACAAGCTACTGGAATTGTGTCCCCAATTCATTTAGCTGCTGCAGGTGGTCAACTAGCAATCATAAAGTGTTTAGTTTTAGACAAGGGTTTTCAAATGTTGTTAAAAGATACTGTTGGCAACACTCCTCTTCACTATGCTACATTTATGGATCAAGTAAGTGTTATAAAGTTCTTCATCTCCAAACTTGACAACCTAGACATTCCAGGACCCAATGAGGTAACGCCACTTCATGTAGCAGCTTTACTTGGAAACAAAAATACAATAAAAATTTTGATTGACAGTGGAAAGTGTAACCTATCTATAGTGGACAATAACAGAGCTACTCCTCTTCACTATGCCGCAGTTAAAGGTCAAATAGAAAGTCTCAAGCTGTTGCTAGACAGTGGTTGTGATCTTTATTGTCAAGATATTAATGGTAACACTCCTCTTCACATGGCTGCTAATCACGGTCACCTAGGAGTAGTCAAGTTTCTTACATTGGACAAAGATTGCAATCCATCTTGTAAAAACAATAAATGTTGTGATAACACTCCTCTTCATCTTGCTGTACATAATGGTCATCAAGCTGTCGTTAAATTTTTTATCACAGAGTTGAAATGTGATCCTAGTGATCACATTCACTGTGCTGCAAATAAAGGTCAAGTAGAAGTTCTTAAGCTATTGCTAGACAGTGGCTGTGATCTTTATTGTAGAGACAGTGATCATGGTTTCACTCCTCTTCACACTGCTGCTTATTATGGTCACTTAGAAGTCGTCAAGTTCCTAATATTAGACAAAGGTTGTGATCCATCTTGTAGAAATAATTACAATAACACTCCTCTTCATCTTGCTGTACATAATGGTCATCTAGCTGTTGTTAAATTTTTTATCACAGAGTTGAAATGTGATCCTAGTGATCACATTCACTGTGCTGCAGTTAAAGGTCAAGTAGAAGTTCTTAAGCTATTGCTAGACAGTGATCTTTATTGTAAAGATATTGATTATAACCCTCCTCTTCACATTGCTGCACGCTATGGTCACCTAGAAATCGTCAAGTTTCTTACATTAGACAAAAGTTGTGATCCATCTTGTAGAAATAGTTTTAATAACACTCCTCTTCACATTGCTGCTAGTTGTGGTCACCTAAAAGTTGTCATGTTTCTTACATTAGACAAAGGTTGTGATCCATCTTGTAGAAATAGTTTTAATAACACTCCTCTTCACCTTGCTGCATTTAATGGTCATCTAGCTGTAGTGAAATTCTTCATTACAGAGTTGAGATGTGATCCTAATACTCCAGGATCTAAAGATTTTACGTATACCCCATATCATTTTGCAGCAATCAAAAAACATCAGGATATAGTAAATGCTATCACCAAACATTGGTTAAAGAGTAGGGGTATTGTTTACACAATTTGTATGACATTGTGCATAGTATGTGACTTTAGCATAGCATGGAAGAAACCTAACGGGATTGCTGAATTCTTTCTATGTTGTATCTACCCAGTCATCTGCATTGCCAATGTTTGCATTTTAATAACTTGTTGTGTTTATGATATTATGATTATCATCATGTTAATTATGAGCTATGCTTTCAATGTGGTCATTACCTTTACAACCTACTTCGTTTTTATATAGCTATATACTTGAGTTATATATAACGTATGACAAATTTTAAACAATAATTATTGTTTAAAAGAAGTAAAATTAATAAGAATGAGTATCATACGTACGGTAGTACGTATAGTAGGAATGGGCCGACTGTCCCATAGACACAATACAAAATGTTTATGCTCATAAACTTTCAGAGAATGAAAGCTAAGCCTTCAGACATGGATTAAAGCCTCCCTTGGATAGTTTTCTAACTGCATACATCAACAAAACTCACAGAAACTTTCTAGAGCACTCTAGAGAGAGCGCTGGCGGGAAGCCACAACAGTGCAATTTTGTTTTCTTCTTCCTTCCTTCCTTCCTTTCTTCCTTCCTAACTGACAAACTTGAACGCGATTTCCAGACAAACAAAAGGCATTCAGCCAGCTTTAACTGTACAGTGCAACTTGACTTCATCCGAACTACGTCCTTTTATACTCGTTTGGTGCCTAAAAGCTATTTAACAAACAAAATCTAGGCATTTTAAAACTCAGGTATAAAATACTGTACTTGAATGTAGCCATCTTGATGTAGGTAAAGGTCGTCAACAGACCACGTGGTTTGCATGCATATAATGCGCATGCGCATCCAGTGTACTTGAAAGCAGTAGCTCATGCTTTTTGTAGAGACTGACCAGTCTCTGAAAGCTTATACTCCATTGCAATTGAGCACCTTAGTGTTGAAAAAAGTGAACAAACAAGTATAGTGAAAATTTCATAAAAATTAGCAGTGTAGGAATGGGCAGTGCTGTAAAAAGGAAGGAAACAAGGCTGGGACTTTAAATTTCGGCACATGACTACTTCATTTTCAAAGTTTTCCAAGCTCACATAGGTTGCCTGTATACCTTCTAATTTATTTAAATAAACCATGACTTAATTGGAATCAGAATTTAATCATGATTCTATGATAGAGAACACGAAAATGAAGTAGTCATGTGCCGAAATTTAAAGTCCCAGCCTTGTTTCCTTCCTTTTTACAGCACTGCCCATTCCTACACTGCTAATTTTTATGAAATTTTCACTATACTTGTAATTATATGAATGCTAAACATTATTTATAAAAATAATTATTATTATGTATAATAAGCCTGTATGGCGACATAAGCTAATCTGAGTCATAGATGTCATAGTCTGAGTCATCATAATAGTCACTACCACTTCTCCTCAGCATGTAGTTGTCCATGTCAATACTGCGACAGTTTCTAATGGCGTAGCAAAGTCTCTCTGCTAAGATCTCCTGAGAGGAGTAGCTTGGGACACGAAGTTGAAAGAAACAAAGTTTGAACAGTCAAAAGGGAGTCATTGGGCTGTGTGTGTGTGTGTGTGTGTGTTTGAGAGAGAGAGATCGAGAGAGAGAGAGAGAGAGAGAGAGAGAGAGAGCTGCTCTCTGCCTATGAGGAGCCTGAGGACCTTCCTCCACTAGCTCTCTTACTGTACTTGCTATAATCTTCTCTGCATTTCTGCTCCAGAGTTAAGTAGCAGCAGGGTGGCAGCAGACAAATACTCTAATGACCCTTGACCTTTATGTAACCTTTAACCCATGTATTTTGCCCCTCCCTCACAGTGCAACCATCAAATCAGTCGAGTCTCGAGAAAGCAATGCAGCAAGTTCGAGGAAGAAGTGAGAAAACATCATGGTGGCTGTCCAGGAGGAGGTGAAACAGATCAACACCATCACCACCTCGGAGAAGAAAGGAAAAACAGACCTCCAGTGGTGAGTGGAGATATAAACCATAGTGTGCATTATTTGGAATTGTCTCTGTAGCTGCGGCATCTTCCCTCGAGATCAACTCCCTCGAGATCAATTCTCACCAAGTCAACTCCACGAAATCAATTCTCACGAGATCAATCGTGCGCGAAATCAACTCCCACGAAATCAACTCCATAAAAATCAAAGTAATCAGCTCCTTTTCTTTTTCTGTCAGATCTTTTTTGTGTAATTAATGCATAGAGCTTTGTTCAATTCCTACAATGTGCACTTCAACCTCTGAACCTGTCAAATGAATCACTGACTGCTGACCTTTACTCAAGACCTGTCACTGGAAAGTGTATAAAAAGAGCATGCTGAGACACAAGCTATCATATTCCACAACTTCTGGACCTATATTATAACTTCTGGACTCCAAGCAACTATTGTGGCAGCACTGATGGCAGAGTTTGTAAAAACTCATCGAGGTGGAATGGCACTGCATTATGAAGGACAAAAGTATTTGAAGATCAGAGAAGGAAGCAATGGACTTGTATTCTGGAGGTGTTCAGAGCACAAGAGTGGCTGCAAAGCTAGAGCAACCTCTGAAGGGTCATCAGTTGTACTTCGACAAGAGCACAACCATCCTACAAATCAAGAGATGCTTGAAGTTGAGAAAGCAATCTCTGGCATGAGAAAGAGAGCTCGTGAAGAGACAACCACTGTACCCAGGATATATGATGAAGCTATGCAGGTACATAAAGAATTATTTGAGTGTTCTTTTAACTCAAAGGCTGTGTTATTTCCTTGCAGGATTTGGGATCTCTTTCCAACAGCCAGGATGTCGCTTCTCAGATGCCAAGTTTTTATAGCCTCAAGACCAGCCTTTACAGATCCAGAAGAGCACGCTTACCACCCCTTCCACAGACCCGTGCTGATCTAGACCTTTCAGGAGAGTGGTGCAAGACGCTAAACGGAGAAGACTTTGTGCTTGCTGATGAAGGATCTGCTGACAGAATTGTAATCTTTGGCACCCTCGACAACCTTCGCCGTTTGGCTGAAGCCGACATGTGGTTTGTAGATGGCACTTTTCATGCTACTCCTGCTATTTTCTATCAGCTCTTCACAATCCATGTTATGATACACAACCAGGTATGTTTAAATAGAAATTGTTGTACTAACATAGTTACATATATATAACTATGTTTTTCAAATTCTCTGCAGGTGTTTCCTATGATGTATGCTCTTCTTCCTAATAAGCAAAGGCAGTCCTACAATCGAGCTTTCTCCCTCCTGAAAGATACTGCAATGACTCATGGTTTGAGTCTGGATCCTGCCATTGTCCTGTGTGACTATGAACTTGCAATCATCCAAGCAGTCACTCTGAACTTCCCCAATACCCAACACCGTGGATGCTACTATCATTTTAAACAGGCCATCTGGAGAAAAGTACAAGCACTTGGACTTGCTGCCAACTACATGGATCCTCAAGACCCAACATTGAAACATTTCGTCCAAAAGATGACTGCAATCTGCTTCTGCCCTCCTCCGTTCGTGAGAACAGCCTGGACAGGTGTTCAGCAAGAAGCCCCGCAGATTGCCCGAGTAGACGAATTGGTGGAGTACTTTTCATTGACATGGGTAAATGGAAACTACCAGGTCCGACAGTGGAACTATTACAAAGTTGAAGGTCCACGCACCAACAATCACGTAGAAGGGTGGCATTCGAGGCTTAAAAAGGTGGTAGGTAAGGCACACCCCAACATCTATGAGCTTGTTGAAGTGATAAAGAAGGAAGAATCAGTGACCAAGATGAAGATGCAGCAGACAGAAGCTGGAGCATCACAGGCTCCTAGAAGAAGAAAGTTAAGAGACAGAGAGAGGAGATTGCAGAGCCTTTTTCAGAGACTTGAACAAGGATCAGTTAGTTTGGATGAATATTTAAATGCTGTTAAATACCACACAGGCCTTTAATTTTAACTTAGTTTCTATTGTAATAATAATTTTATACTAAGTTAAGGAATTTTTGAATGGAGTTGATTTCGTGGGAGTTGATTTCGCGCACAGTTGATCTCGTGAGAATTGATTTTGTGGAGTTGATTTGGTGAGAATTGATCTCGAGAGAGTTGATCTCGAGGAACCAAATCGTAGCTGCATCATATAGACTTAGCAAAACAAACTTCTATATATCCATTAAGTATAATATATATATATATATATATATCCCCTATATCCCCTATATCTATATCTATATATATTTCTATATATCCATTAAGTACAGTTGCTCTCTTGTCCTTTGTCTCTTGTCTTTTATACCGACCATCCTTCCTGTGGCCTGGCATTCACCTTGTCAACTACTAGTGCAGGCTGTTTCTCTGCGTAATATCGTCCTGTCTACTCAATAACATGTGTTCTCTTTCAATCATTTTAATTTTTAAGTAACCACAGTAACTGTATGTAGATAGATTCCCTTCCCTTCTTTGTCTATGACATCATCTCTTCTCTTCTCTCTCTCTCCATCCAGGTAAGAAAGGCAGCACCACTGTGATCACTGTCACCAAGATCAACGAGGACAAGACCAAGAGAGGAGAGCTCCTCCACAATGATCAAGATGCCATAGAGTACTCCGACGAAGAAGGAGGCGACGAAGAACTGGCCACTGCTCTCATGAGCATCGCGAAGAAAAACAAAAAGAAAGAGCTACCTGTTGTCGACCACAGGAATATTGACTATGAAGTGTTTCGAAAGAACTTTTATGTTGAAGTTCCGGAGCTCGCTAAAATGACCCACGAAGAAGTGGTGGCTTATCGGAGAGAGCTGGAAAACATCAAAGTCAAAGGAAAAGAGTGTCCCAAACCAGTCAAGACGTGGGC
>CAXIPT010000003.1:1203149-1290447 GCA_964030475.1 Tethya wilhelma | reverse complement strand
GTGTGTGTGTGTGTTTGTGTGTGTGTGTGTGTGTGTGTGTGTGTGTGTGTGTGTGTGTGTGTGTGTGTGTGTGTGTGTGTGTGNTGTGTGTGTGTGCAATGGCAAGAGTACAACTATTTGGCCTCCACTACCTTACATCCTCTCAACTTGCCAAGAGCAGAGCTCATAACCTTCAAGGCCTAACAAAGAAATAGGACCTTCCTTCTTTTGAGATGTAAAGCCTTCCAAGTATACAATAACTGTTTTTTATTGTCATAGTTACTACTATGGTATCCATGGGACAGTGTGTGTAATGCTAATAGGATCTCCATGCCAACTATCACATTAGAATACTCAATGCATTGTCTGTGTCTGTACCACATGACAAGAGCTTACAGTAGCTGTAATGTCTCTATGTAATCCTTTGTGAGCCTTTTGGAAATGTCAATATTAGTCCACCAAAGAATAGTACAGGTTTGTGCCAGCTTGCAGGTTTTGCCATTTATTTGAGTTCAGTGGATAGAGTATAATTGTTTTCAGTTGCTGTGTAAGCTGTTCAGCATTATCTTGTAATGTACACTGGTTTTACTTTGATACCGTATAGCGGGAGTTTTTCGTGGGGGAAAATTTTTGCATTTTCGTCTTGAATAGAAACTCATAGGGAAAATTTTCGTGGATTGCGTCTCAATTTGCAAAAAATTTCTCCCACGAAAATTTCCCGCTATACGGTACTGTACATACATACACTATATGAACTTGTTTAGATGGTACATGTACATATTCTGCAGTGAATAACCTGTTTTGGTGCATTATTGTGATCACATTACCATTTCAGTATTGACTCATATGACCTCATTCTTATCACATGACTTACTGTATTAATCTATTCCCAGGACCTAATTGTGATCACAATACCTTATTGCTGTTGACTTAGACTCACATGACCTTATTTTGATCACATGACCACATTACTATTGTGTCAACACACATGCATGACCTCATTGTGATCACATGACTTATAAATTGACTCACATGACCTCATTGTGATCACATGACTCTTCTCTCCTTGTACAGTATCGACTCACATGACCTCCAACGGTGCCTATACCATGAGGGTGGAGTTCCATCTCACACCTCAGCAAGTGCAACAGATTTACTTATCAAAGTAAGCCAGCTAGTCCATATGCATGTAAAATGGTTTAGTCCCCCCCCCCCCCTTTTTTCCTTCCAACTCTTTTCCCTTATCCCTATAGTCCCTAGTAAAATATTGTTAAAATTGTAATATTATATTTCTACACATGCTGTGTACACTCTCTCTCTCTCTCTCTCTCTCTCTCTCTCTCTCTCTCTCTCTCTCTCTCTCACACACACACACTCACACACACACACACACACACACGCATACACACACTAGAACATCTCAAGGTACATATGAAACACAGGTATTACTAAGGTGAGTCTAACAAATATAATTATACACTTGTAAATATAATTCCCTCCCATATTATGTAACAGTCCATAATAATGTTGTTAACAACTACCATCTCAGTGTCAACACCAACAATACAACTGCTTTACAAGCGTCTTTGACACGTTTTAGGTTTTGTCGACAAGAAACTAGTTGTGAACAAGAAGACTATTATCCTAAACACTGCTACATCAGAGTCAACAACCAGTACTGTCCTCTGCCAGTGAGTCGCACCATTTTACATCTTTAATCGTCTTACATTTTATAAGATACACGCTGTATGAAAGTGCTGAATAGCGGAAATTTTTCGTCAGGGAAAATTATTGCGTTTCATCTTGAATAGAAATTCGCGGGGAAAATTTTCGTGGATTGTGTCTCAACATTACGTGACGACCTCGTACCTTACAAATTTCGTGGGGGGAAATTTTTGTGGAAAGCTGCCAGACCATAAAATTCTCAAAAAAATTTCCCCCACGAAAATTTCCCGCTATACCGTGGTATGTTTGTGCATTTCTTATGCCTACATAGCTGCATGTTTACAACATAGTGGGCTCCTATTACCCTCTGGTGGACTAGAATTTAGAGTTGAGACTGAGTTAGCCATTAGGTTTATCTGTATTGGTCTCCTGCCACCCTCTTTTTTCATAGCCTGTATTTTGATATGAAGACTGTACCATCTTGTATTCCTTCTTGTGTGTGTGTGTGTGTGTGTGTCTGTGTGTGTGTGTGTGTGTGTGTGTGTGTGTATATATGTGTGTGGTGTCTGAAGCCATACAGTTGTACTTTGGGGGATTCTTTGAAGCCATACATGTAAACAAAAGTCCATGTTGAGCATGTAAAAGTCACATGGGGTGGTGATTGATTGACCTTTGTACCTCAGTATTAAGAGTCTGATTTACTGGTGTCTCCTTTGAAGTTTGTGTACATATACAATAATTGCTGCATTATAATATTATAGGAGTGCATGTGTAATGACTGCTGCATTAGGAGTGTGCAGTGATTGCTGCATTATATAGGAGTGCATGTGCAATGATTGCTGATTTAGCAGTGTACAATGACTGCTGCATTATGTAGGAGTGCATGTGCAATGACTGCTGCATTATAATATAGGAGTGCATGTGCAATGACTGCTGCATTAAGAGTGTGCAGTGATTGCTGCATTATGTAGGAGTGCATGCATGTGCAATGACTGCTGTATTAGGAGTGTGCACATATGCAGTTATCATGCACTGCATGCTTTAAAAGTAGCTATACATGTATATTGAAGGCAACAATAGGAGTGTGCTATAGCCGAGTCAGATATTGTAATCTCTGTTGTCTTTAATTCAGCTATGCATGTAAATCGACCAGCATTTAATGCATGGTTGGCTTTTTTTTTATCCAAGATCTTTGATCAATTTACAGTACTGTACGTACCTCTGTGAGTTATTTGGCAGGTTCCTTCATAATTGCAGATTGCAATAACTTAGTCTTTTTGAGGGTCTATGGACTCAGAAAATTTTCTAAGACCAAAAAGAACACTTTTGACAAAAAACTTTTATTTTGCCTTTGTATGTAAGATTTTTGCAAATATGCAGATATACAGTAGCTACCTGTAGTTTTACTTGCATATTAGAATCAGACAACCAACTTAATTTTTCCTCTCTCTCTCTCTCTTAATTCTTATTTGCCCTCAGGGTTATTATCCCAACGTGAGTCAGAAGACAGAGATGAAGAGACCGGGTGCCCCTGTCAATATCACCAATTACGTCAAGACCTCCCCCACTCAGACTAATGATGTCACCGTCTTTTGGAGCCACGACATTGTATATCCACAGGTATTGTAGTATAACTTAATTGAAAGAAAATCTGGGGGCTGGCACATAAACTAATGTATATGTACATAAGCATAAGTTGCAATTGCACTACTTATTACGCAATATGTTCGTGTGCTACAGTGTACATTACACTGTAGCTGTGTTTCTACATGAAGTGTACAAAGTACAGCACTTGTATACAGTACTATAACTACATATCAAGTTTCGAGAATTCTTAGATATGGATACTCAAACATCAAACTTAGGCCATTTTACCGCATAAGCTTTAAATCAACCGAAGGTGGTTACAAGCAAGTAATTAGGGATGCCAAGTCAGCAATTTTTCTACATACTGATCCAAGTATACTGTACAGCGGGAAATTTTCGTGGGGGGAAATTTTTGCGTTTTCGTCTTGAATAGAAATTCGCGGGGAAATTTTTCGTGGATTGCGTCTCAACTATACGTGACGACCACATACCTAACAAATTTCGTGGGGGAAATTTTTCGCGGAAAACTGCCAAACCGCGAAATTCGCAAAAATTTTCCCCCACGAAAATTTCCCGCTATACGGTATATATTTATTGACACATGTAGTGTATGTGTACTACTGTACATAGTGAAAACTTCCTGACCACGCAGAGAAAGAAAAAAAAATCGCTGAATCAGCATCCATACTTTTTTGCTTACAACCACCTCTGTATTTCAACTACTGTATATACCCTGATTATAACATCAAAGTTTATGCTCTCACCTAAAGCTGTAGGTCTTATAATTGTGTCCATTTTTACGAAAAACGGTTGCTCCTTAAATCTGACGTCTGGATGCACAATGTAAGGGTGTGCTCTAATTGGAGATGCCATATTCACGTGATGGTGTTGCTGATGTTGGTGTTGATGAGATGTTCCCTTCATGGGAGTGTATCTCTGGGCTATTCTGTTGTAGTGGGCAGGTTTTTTCACGCCGTGTGACTTGTCGAAGATTTCTCGGATTTTGATTTGTATTTTTGGACTTCCGTGTCTTAGGACTTCGTTGGCACGTTGAAAAAGTTCGGGTTTTCTGCCTTTTTGTGATTGTCCCATGTTTCTGAGGAGTTCTTTGAGCTCTAGGACTCTGAACTGAGCCAACAGACGCTGAGAGAGAGAGAGAGAGAGAGAGAGAGAGAGAGAGAGAGAGAGAGAGAGAGAGAGAGTAATAATTTCATCTCTAAGTACATATATATCCAATACAATAATGTTTAAAATAGGCTATTTACATATACTACATGTAGAAAAACAACAGTGGCTATCAACTACTCATATTGAAAGTGAAAGTTCACTAGATTGGGTAAAAACACATTGTACAGTTTCTGGAAGGTCACTAATTTAGTGAGTAAAGGGTACACCACAACCCACAGTGGAATGGGAAGGGATATGTACATCATGTAATGAGGGAATTATCTAGGGGTCCTCTTTCAATCAAGAGTGGCTGTCCCATGTGGTCTCTAGCTGTACACTGAGTATGTATGTGAAAATGGATGGGGGTTATTGTACAGCCCATAAGAGTAAAATTATGTAATAAAACTGTAATGCAGGAATCCCTTCTAGCTCTCTCTATTGAGGGAGGGAAGGAGAGAGAGAGAGAGAGAGAGAGNCACACACACACACACACACACACACACACACACACACACACACACACACACACACACACACACACACACACACACACGACAGTAGGAAGGTCTTGCCTATTGAGCCTATCCAAATACAGCACCTACACATGTACACAGTGTTCATGTTGTACACCTCTGACTTTGAGAGCCAAGGGAAAAACTTCACAATAGGTTTGATTTATGCACTGTATAAAGCAAATGTACCTTAGTCCGCTCTTACATAATATCCACACAAAGTATTATTAAATCATTACAAAGGGGCTGACCTATTTAGGCAAACTAAGAGCTAAATATATAATAAACTGCAGTACGATACCATCAGCTTCAATCAAAGATAAATTAGTCAACTATACACACTGTGACCCACAGCATAAAATGCCTCAATAGGCAATAATAACAAAAACTTTAATACACGTTAGAACATCAAACAGTGTTGAAAAACGTCAACATCAAAGGAATAGAACGATTCACCGTGTCTCTAATGACGTCATGGCAAAGGTATTGCACCACTGGTATCCTTGGGACTCAAGAACATTCTTAATAGAGAGAGTCATAATATATACTGTACCTATGTATAGTTCCTGGTATGCTAAAAATGGTTGAAGTATGGGGAAATACAACCGGTTTCCCCCCATAGGAAGTCATGTTGTTATTGTTTTCCCGATTCACAGAAACCAACTGAGGAAGTGTGTACATGTTCTAGTAATTGTATGGTACATGAAAAAATTATACAACTTGGAAATGCACAATTCTAGCACAGAGCATAGCACATAGAACTCCACTCAACAGAGAGCAATATGAAGGTTTGGTGATCAATAGCTATGAGTATACACATACTTTGTGCTACATAAAGCACCTGCAATTATATGCACGTTAAATGAGTCACTTCTGTATGGCAAAAATGTACAGAGTGATACTGAGAAACGGGCAGCTGTTATTTACTTCCGTATGGCAAAAATAACCAACTCTAGTATCACTTCAAAATGCTTCCGGTTTTGATGACATCAAATATTGCAAGAGCTGGGCTCTATGGTATAGTTCAATGTTTAGCAAATACATAATAATAAATTATTACGCATGTACATCTTTTCACTAGACTTCCCCACTCATATTACAGTACTACATCAGCATTTAGACTATACGACGCGTAAAAATTCAACAGTCTATCTTTACAAAAAAATCTCAAACCTAAAAGAACCCTCCAAACAATGCCTGCTCAGGGGAAAACATCTAGTAAACTGGCAAAAAGGCCCAACCATTCAGGCATGTACTGTTGACTAGTACAAACTATGAGAGCCAATAGCATGAATACAGTGTAATGCTAAGGCTTGGGGGTAGACCATGCTTTACTGACTTCAATAAAGTTACAGTGAGAAAGAAAATGGAATAACAAACCCTCAGGAATTTGTTTCTCTTCTCTTCAGAGAGACACTGACATACAAATTTGTACATGTCACATAATTTGTGGCACAAGTACAGCTGTAGATATTGCCTTTCTTACACAACACTGTAACTGGCTTACTACTGTACCATGTTCTATACTACAAGGAGAAGCCTAAACCCCTTTTTCGTTTTACACAATTCTTGGTAATGGTAGAAAAATTTATGGTACACAGAACACACAGGGCGACAGCTGATACAGTGAACACAGAGTATGAAACACACACACACACACACACACACACAACGGCTCACCTGACATTCTGCTCGTCCGTCTGAATTTGAATGCATGATAGAGTTGGAGGATAAAAAACAAAGCTAAAGAAGATAAGATACAAAACTTTCAGCGCCAAAACAGTGATGAAGAGAGCATGGAAGATTGAATTTTGTGGCTTCTTCAGTGCTTTAGGCCTCATAAACAAATTCATGGACGGAAATGGAATAATTAATAAGGTGGGCTCCAATTAGAAATTTAACTAAATTAAAATTTTAACCCCACTGAGACTGATTTCGTTGAAAACACGTTTTCTGATCACTTTCAAGAAGACAAGCAATCGACCCCTATAGACCGTCTCAACTCAAGAATAAACAAGTATGTCTTTGTTAAATTTTGTTACTAGTATTTTTTTTCAAAGTGAAAGCTTAATGCTGGACATTTTAAGCTACAAATACTGTGAAGATATGAGATGTGAGCTGTGTTTCAAAAGTTATGCCTGCAAATCTTAAACTCTTTAAAGACGAAACATAGCTCTACACCATTGTTTTATGTAATAAATGTCTTTACAATCGATTTGAATGTTCTCAAGCATCTTTTGCACCAAAAACTTAACATACAAACAAAGCAATAGTAATATTACAAACCTATTTATAGCTTTTGAATCCTTGTTTCAACATAATTTAGTATCCTATAGATGTATCGTTTTCTACATCATTTGGAACATACGCATAATTTCTATATTCCTATTGATACTGTAGTATATCTTTATTCCCCAAATTATCTGATATCCTGCAGACAATCATATACACTCTCTCCTGCTGTATAAAGTGTGTTCGTTGAGCCATGCCCAAAGGGAGGGACCGTCATTACCGATCTCATCGCGGTGACGATAGCTACTCGGACAGCTCCGGCTCTCCCAGTCCTCCGAGAGAACGGGGAGGGGATCATCGGGGGAGCGCGGCTCGACGGGATCGAGAGAGGGAACGAGAGAGGGAGAGAAAGAGACGACGTTTTAGGTCTCGAAGCAGAGAGAGGTGAGTTGATAGAAAATGGACAGTTCCTTGGACAAAATGTTCCATGTACAGTAAATACAGTTCCACACTGTTGTGTGTATGTGTTGGTGCTCTCCCTTTTAACTTTCTATTTAATGCACACCCCTAATCTTTTCTATTTGGTGCATATACTGTACATTCCCTAATACTGTACATCTTTTGCAATGAATGCTTTAAAGATTTTACACATACTATATAGCCCATTGCATTCTATGTGTACTATAGTGTACATGTACTGTACAGTAAGTTAATGGACACTTGCATGTGATCTCTAGGTTCACACATTGTGTTTGACTCCATGTGTTTCTGTACATGTACACTCTGTATGATATCTACTGACAAGGTAGGTCCCAACTCTGTCACTCGTGCAATCAAACAGCATTAAATACAATAGCCTCATTCCTATGGGTATTGCACTACTAAAGAAAGAGAAAGAGAGAGAGAGAGCCTTTTACAATAAGTTGTTTGAGTTAGTGTTTGAGTTCCATAAAGCTTTTGACACTTTTGCTCTCTATTGCAGCTAGTAATTTTGAATATGTATGTATACGTGTACACCAAGCTCTCTCCTTTTTCATTTTAGAGTAATAATATTAATAAATATTACCGTAGATCTTTCAGCAAGAGAAAGAGACACACACATGTATGCACATAGCCATGTCTTGCCTTGTTGCTAGTGTAGACTGGTGTCTTGGACTGTAAGCCCGCTAAACCCTCTCCCCTCTTCCCACTGCAGGTATCGTCATCGGTCACGCTCAGCCAGCAAAGAGAGGTCACGGAGGTCAAGGCGAAGGTCGAAGTCCAAAGAGAGAAGCAGAAGGTCACGAAGTAGAAGCAGATCAAGGTACAGTAGGGAATGAAGGAGTCATGATACCAGTGCATTAGGTTACAACATGTCTTGTTTCGAAGGCAAATAGTGTCTAGAAACAGTAATATGTAGCAGCAATTCGTGCCAATGAGTTCAAACCGTATAGCGGAAAATTTCCGTGGGGTGCAAATTTTCGTTATTTTCATGACTAACCCCTGAGTCACGAAATTTTCCCTCCCACGAAAATTTTTGCTGAGGTCAAAGGTCACAATACTTGCCACGCGCACGTTGTCAAAGACTTCAGTTCTCTGTCTCTTGCCCGTCTTTTCAAGAAGTTTGCAGTCTAAATAGCTAGTATCTAGCTAGAATAGTATTCTACATGTATACCAAATCAGATAAACTGTCACAAGACCTTCAAGCGCTGTAAGTTGGAGACACTTGAGTCACGAAAATTAAAACCACGAATATTTTCTTCTGAGGTGCAGTCTAGTCTTTTCACGAAAATTTACGTCCCTGAAATTTCCCAGTATTGTACATGTACTATGATTCAGAAGACCTGAGTCCGAATTTTAGCTCCAGTAGATCTAATGATTTTATCTTTCTTTCAAATCCTTGTGTGCAAACATACATGCACGTGTACCTGGAATATATTGTACATGTGTATGGTGCACATTTGGATTGGGCCCTGATGGATATAGATAAAATTACACTATTTGATCTCTCCCACCCATATATATAGGTGGGATATTGTGTGGGGATACACTAAATCCCTCCTATATATATGGGCGGGCAGAGCAAAATCTTGGCGTACCCCACGCTAAATATCCCACCCATATATATAGGAGGGATTTAGCGTAGGGGCACGCTATTTTCCTTCTATATATATGGGAGTGATTNGAGAGAGAGAGAGCCTGTTACAATAAGTTGTTTGAGTTATAAGAAAAAGCTTTCAACACTTTTGCTCTCTATTGCAGCTAGTGATTTTGAATATGTATGTACACCGAGCTCTCTCCCTTTTAATTTTATAGTAAATATTACCTTATTAATCTTTTGGTGAGAGAAAGAGACACACATGCACATAGCCATGTCTTGCCTTGTTGCTAGTGTAGACTGGTGTCTTGGACTGTAAGCCCGCTAAACCCTCTCCCCTCTTCCCACTGCAGGTATCGTCATCGGTCACGCTCAGCGAGCAAAGAGAGGTCACGGAGGTCAAGACGAAGGTCGAAGTCCAAAGAGAGAAGCAGAAGGTCACGAAGTAGAAGCAGATCAAGGTACAGTAGGGAATGAAGGAGTCATGATACCAGTGCATTAGGTTACAACATGTCTTGTTTGGAAGGCAAATAGTGTCTAGAATGTAGTATAGTCTGTAGCAGCAATTCGTGCCAATGAGTTCGAATAGCTCGATAGTAAGAGTGTTGTACATGTACTATGATTCAGAGGACCTGAGTTCGAATTTTAGCTCCAGTAGATCTGATGATTTTATTTTTCCTTTCAAATCCTTGTGTGCAAACATACATGGCACGTGTACCTGAAATATATTGTACATGTATGGTGCACATTTGGATTGAGCCTGGATGGATATTTGTGCAAGGTATTACTCATGCTGCACTCATAAAATTATGATTACTTCATTATTACAGGAGTCCTGATCGTAAGCGAGACACCAAGAAACAGCCCAAAGAACCTCCGACCAGCTCAGATAAAAAGACCACTGACTCTGAAACCAAGACGACCCTTCAACCTCCGCCTACCACCGCCACTTCAGAAACAACCTTACAACCATCAGCTACAACGGGTACCAAACCAGATCAAGACACAGAAAAGGAGAAAAGTCAAGAAAAGGAAAAGAGCTCAGAAAAACGTCCCAGCACTCCAAGCGACAAAAAGCTTCAAACAAGCACTGGCTCAGTCACTCGCGATGCTAAAAAAGATGTGAAAAACGACAGCAGCAGTAGTAAGACTGAAAGTAGACAGAAAGATGGAAATGGAAAGACAAATAGTAAGTCTACTTCAACTAGTGCTAGTAGCAAGAAGAAATCGAGTCTCGAAGAAGCAATGGCCGCTCAGAAAAAGATCGAGGAAGAGATGAGAAAGCGTCGAGAAAGACTCGAAGCTTGGAGACAGAAACGTCAAAAGGAAGAGGAGGAAGCAAAGATGAAAGAAGAGGAGGATCAAGAAGGGGCGGGGTCAAAGGGGTGGACCCTGGAAGATGACGATGATGATGAAACAGAAGAAATGGAAGTGAATACCAATGGGGAGGATGCCCCTAAGGATGAGAAGACTAACGAGCAACAACCAATGGAGGTTGTAAAGAAGGAAGAGGAAGAAGAGGAAGAGCTGGACCCTCTAGATGCTTNAACAAAACAAGTAAGATTCACGTTTTGTACGATGAAGTTATAAAAGTTTTTTCTTTAACCGTTACAAATTTATTGGAAATGCCATTGTGTGTAATCCACAAAATTTAATGTTCGGTTTCGGGTATACAATGTACAAGTACGAAATCCTAAAATGATGGATCAGGTATCTACAAAAGGTTATAGTGGTAAGATCATGTAGCTACCTGACGACCTTCCTGAACATCTGTAGGTGGACCTCCTCACTCCCACACACATCTTAAGAGAGAGAGAGAGAGATGAGGAACTAGGACAATGGTGGACCGGTGATACCTGAGGGGGAGGGTGTCACTATCTAAATCCTATCGTTCAGACACCATATTTCCTGGGGAATGTGTTGGTTCACCTAATGCATGCATGGTGTATTATATGTGTACATACAAGGGGAAGATAACGTTAACTTGACATAATAACAAAATTTATTTGTTACCCCAATTGATGCTCATCAAAATACTATATTCCCAGTACGGTAGTACTGGGTACACAGGAATGGCACGGATGGCCCATTAGCGCAATACAAATATTCACGTGAATAACTCTGCAAACACTGAGCGCTTAGCTAGCACTACTACTACTAGCACTAAACAACACTCCTAGGAACTTCAAGTGTTTGATCTCTCGTGGAGAGCTACAGCTGGGATCAAAGACGAAACGATCTGTGTTGAAGCCACACTTATTGCAAGCATCAGTTGGGAGTCTGGATGAGCAACTTCACCACTCCTTTCTCTAGCTCCTGTTGGGATAGAGTATTATAGTTTACACTGTTGCAAAGTAAAGCCATAACAGCTCTTAGATTGACAATAAGGAGATACTAATTTTTAGAAGTGAAATACTTTTTTTGTATTTATATGTCATTATAAAATAAACACCCATGATTCACAGGCTAGCTACCTCAAACATCTATAGTCTCGGACTAGATTCATCATCTGCTCCCTGCCCTAGGCAGTACTGAGCTCTCTTACTGTACTTGCTGTAATATTCTCTCTGTCTCTGCAATCCTGTTTCCTGGCTCCAGTAGCAGTCGCAAGTAGACTCGACGACTATCAGATTCTGATTCCAATGACCCTTGACCTTTATATGACCTTTGTTTGACCTAGGTACTTTTCCCTCGCCTCCCTCTAGTCTCTGGCTCGCGAGACTAGCCTCCCTCACAGTGCAATCGTCAAACACCATGGCAGGAAAAAATCAGTCGAATCTCGAGAAAGCAATGCAACCACTCGAGGAAGAGGTGAGAAAACATCATTGTGGCTGTCCAGGAGGAGGTGAAACAGATCAACAATATCACCACCTCGGAGAAGAAAGGAACCACACACCAGACCTCCAGTGGTGAGTGGAGATATAAATAAACCATAGTGTGCATTATTTGGAATTATCTCTGTAGCTCAGTGCACCATATCCATATACTTTGCAAACAAAATTATATATATCCATTAAGTACAGTTGCTCTCTTGTCTTCCTCCACTATATTATACCGACCATCCTTCCTGTAGCCTGGCATTCACCTTGTCAACTACTAGTGCTAGTCTGGCTGGCCAGACTCTTCGCACGTGCGCGCTTGGAAGAGTCTGGTACATATCCTACCCAAGAGTTGTTCCAGATTACCAGAATCTGGTAATTGTAGATTTGATTAGTGATAATGTAGAATGACATAAATATTATGTAACACTCCAGTGTCACTGTTGAAAGATTATGCAACTAACTTGCCCAGGAGGTTATCGCTACATCAAATCTACATTACCAGATTTTGATAAGCAGAACAACTCTTGGGTAGGATATGTACCAGACTCTTCCATTCATTGCGAAGAGTCTGGCAAGCCAGACTATACTAGTGCAGGCTGTTTCTCTGAGTAATATCGTCCTGTCTAGTCAATAACATGTGTTCTCTTTCAAACATTTTAATTTTTAAGTAATCACACTGTATGTACATAGATTCCCTTCTTTGACTATGTCATCATCTCATCTCTCTCTCCCCCTCCAGGTAAGAAAGGTAGCACCACTGTGATCACTGTCACCAAGATCAACGAGGACAAGACCAAGAGAGGAGAGCTCCTCCACAACGACCAAGACGCCATAGAGTACTCCAACGAAGAAGGAGGAGGTGATGAAGAACTGGCCACTGCTCTCATGAGCATCGCAAAGAAAAACAAAAAGAAAGAGCTACCTGTTGTCGACCACAGGAATATTGACTATGAAGTGTTTCGAAAGAACTTTTATGTTGAAGTTCCAGAGCTCGCTAAAATGACCCACGAAGAAGTGGTGGCTTATCGGAGAGAGCTGGAAAACATCAAAGTCAAAGAGTGTCCCAAACCAGTCAAGACGTGGGCACAGTGTGGACTCACCACAAAGATCCTAGATGTCATCAAGAAGAACGAATACGAGCGACCGACCCCTATTCAATCTCAGGCCATACCTGCCATCATGTCGGGCCGAGATCTTATCGGGATCGCTAAAACGGGAAGTGGGAAAACACTCGCTTTTCTCCTACTGATGTTTCGCCACGTTCTGGACCAGCCTCCTCTTAGCTACAAAGACGGACCCATTGCTGTGATACTGACACCAACTCGCGAATTGGCCATTCAGATTTACAACGAGTGCAAGAAATTCTGCAAATCGCTCAAACTACGTCCGGTCTGTGTCTACGGAGGTACAGGCATCAGCGAGCAGATAGCAGATCTGAAAAGAGGTGCAGAAATTGTCATCTGTACTCCCGGTCGAATGATAGACATGTTGGCAGCAAATAGCGGTCGAGTGACGAATTTCCGTCGTACCACTTATGTAGTGTTGGATGAGGCAGATCGGATGTTTGATATGGGCTTCGAACCACAAGTGATGAAGATTATCTCTAGCGTTCACCCCGATCGACAAACAGTCATGTTTTCTGCAACTTTTCCCCGTCAGATGGAAGCACTCGCTCAAAAGATCCTCAGCAAACCGATCGAAGTTCAAGTAGGAGGGCGAAGCATTGTCTGCAAGGACGTGGAACAGTCTGTGATTGTCATAGAAGACCACCAAAAGTATTTCAAGTTGCTTGAGCTCTTGGGGATCTTTTACGAAAAAGGTAGTGTGCTTGTTTTTGTCGAAAAGCAACATTCTGCCGAACAGCTCCTCAGAGATTTGATGAAATCTAGCTACCCCTGTCTTGCTCTTCACGGAGGCATGGATCAGTTTGATCGTGATTCTACAATCGCCGATTTCAAAAATGGTGTCGTGAAGCTACTGGTGGCTACTTCTGTAGCAGCTCGTGGTCTCGACGTGAAACAACTCATCCTGGTCATTAATTACGACTGCCCCAATCATTACGAGGACTACGTCCATCGTTGTGGGCGGACAGGTCGTGCCGGGAACAAGGGAAACGCCTACACCTTCATTACGCCCGATCAGCAAAAGTTTTCTGGCGATATCATCAAGGCTCTTGAGCTATCAGGAGCAAAGGTACCTTCAGACCTTGAAGAAATGTGAAAGACGTACACAGATAAGCTCATAGCCGAGGGAAAGATGAAGGAAAAACGGAGGAGAGCTCCTAGGAGGATGTTGGCCATCGGGTACACGGGGAAGGGGTATAAGTTTGACGAAAAAGAAGCTGCAAAAGACACCGAAGCGAAACTGAAGCAAAAATCTGCTCTAGGCATGGCCGATTCTGATGATGAAGACGAATTTGCTCTACTAACAATTGATAAGAAACTAGAAGAGATTTTTGGTGGTCGTGTTCAAGTTAAAGATCCAAACGCTCCGATCATATCTGCCTCCTCCAAGCCAGGTCTCCTACCAACACCACCTCAGTCAGAACGTCTCGATCTAGCCATGGAATTAGCCAGCAAGATCGTATCTTCCAAGAACCTCACAACTGGTGGAGGTGCTTCGAGTATAGTAGGAGGAGGAGCCAGTCTTGCCGCTCAAGAAGCTGCCAGTTCCATCATGAAAGGTGAAGAGGTTGAAGTCTCGGGAGCTGCTTTGGCGTCTCAAATCGCCGCCTCCATCAACAAAAAGGTCGGAGCTGCGCCTGCAAAGGTCACTGATACCTACCTACCCATCGGAGCTATCATTCCAGGCCAGGAACCAGTGAGTGGCGAACCAACTGGTAACGATCAGACCTTGCTCAAGTACTGCGATGAGGTGGAGATCAATAGCTTTCCACAACGGATTCGATTTCGTATCACTACACGTGAAGTTCTCGACGATATTGGGGAATATTCCGAAGCCTACATCACTGTACGAGGGATTTATATCCCCGAGTCTCGTCAGCCTGTGGAGGGAGAGAGGAGACTGTTTTTGTCCATCGAGGGCAAGTCGGAACGAGCCGTCAAACTGGCTAAACAGGAGATCAAACGGGTTATCAAGGAAGAGGCTCAACGTATGGCGTCGAGGGTGGGACGACCTGCTCAGAAGGCTGGACGATATTCAGTGTTGTGATTACTAGACTATGTCAATGTTATTATATAAATTTGTGCTTTCATGTTGTAAATGCTCTTTCTCCTATGAATTATGCATAGATTATTAAATTAATTATTAAATTTTGCTCAACACGTGCACGCGCGCGGTACAACATGATTAACGGATTCCTCGCTTGTATATCGTTCGAAGTTGTCCGTGATTTCTGCAACGGCATGCCCATTAGNAGTGTGCTCGTATTTGTCCAAAAGCAGCAATCTGCCGATCAGCTCCTCAGAGATTTGATGAAGTCTAGCTACCCCTGTCTTTCTCTTCACAGAGGCATGGACCAGTTCGATCGTGATGCTACGATTGTCGATTTCAAAAATGGTGTGGGTGTCTGATGACGAAGACAAATTTGCTCTATCATACGTACGGTAGTACGTATAGTAGGAATGGGCCGCCTGTCCCATAGACACAATACAAAATGTTGGCCACCATAAAAATCTAGTCACACAAAATTAAGCCTTCAAAGTTGCTCAGAGGCTCTCAATGATAGATTACCAACTGCATGCAAGGCCTAAAACTCACAAAAACTTTCCTCAGCACTCGTAAAGAGCGCTAGTGGGAAGCCACCATAGTGCCATTTTTGTTCTCCTAACTTACGTACTTACGTACTTCCTAACTGACTTACTTGAAAATGATTTCCAGAGAACCAGAATGTGTTGAGCCAACTTTGACAGCACAAAGTAAGTTCTTTTCGTGGGTACTGCATTCTTTGATACTCGCTTTCATCATGAATAGGCCTAAACAAAAACTAGAAAGCTTTGAAACTTAGTGTATAAATTCATGTACTACAATGCAGCCATCTTTGTAGGTAGAGTTCAAAGGTCATTATCCACGTGGCATTATTATGCGCATGCGCACTAGCCTCTAGTATAATGAAATGCATGTAGCTGCCACTCAAGCTTTTTGTAGGGACTAACCAGTCTCTGATAGTCTCCACACTGTAGTGTTGAAAAAAGTGAATGAACAAGTAGTAAAAATTTTGAAAAAATAAGTAGTGTAGGAATGGGCAGTGCGGTAAAAAGTATTGGAACAAGGCAGGGTCTCAGTTTCGGCACATGACTACTTCATTTTTTATGCCCAATCCTTGGCCAGCAGTCCAGTTTAAGTTGTATACCTGTCTATTATAGTTACTCCATTGCTTAGCCAAGTGCATTATTATAATAGTGAACCAATGCAATATGATAAGCTATGGTACAGATTATTGCAACACGACACTGAAAAATCCATCTGCATGAGGGATCAAAAATAAAAATGAAGTAGTCATGTGCCGAAACTGAGACCCCGCCTTGTTCCAATACTTTTTACCGCACTGCCCATTCCTACACTACTTATTTTTTCAAAATTTTTACTATATATATATATATACTAACAATCGATAAGAAACTAGAAGAGATTTTCGGCGGTCGTGTCCAAGTTAAAGATCCAAACGCTCCGATCATACCTGCCTCCTCCAAGCCAGGTCTCCTACCAACACCACCTCAGTCAGAACGTCTCGATCTAGCCATGGAAATAGCCAGCAAGATCGTATCTTCCAAGAACCTCACAACTGGTGGAGGTGCTTCGAGTATAGTAGGAGGAGGAGCCAGTCTTGCCGCTCAAGAAGCTGCCAGTTCCATCATGAAAGGTGAAGAGGTTGAAGTCTCGGGAGCTGCTTTGGCGTCTCAAATTGCCGCCTCCATCAACAAAAAGGTCGGAGCTGCGCCTGCAAAGGTCACTGATACCTACCTACCCATCGGAGCTATCATTCCAGGCCAGGAACCAGTGAGTGGCGAACCTACTGGTAACGATCAGACCTATAGCTTGCTCAAGTACTGTGATGAGGTGAAGATCAATAGCTTTCCACAACGGATTCGATTTCGTATCACTACACGTGAAGTTCTCGACGATATCGGTGAATATTCCGAAGCCTACATCACTGTACGAGGGATTTATATTCCCGAGTCTCGTCAGCCTGTGGAGGGAGAGAGGAGACTGTTTTTGTCCATCGAGGGCAAGTCGGAACGAGCTGTCAAACTGGCTAAGCAGGAGATTAAACGGGTTATCAAGGAAGAGGCTCAACGTATGGCGTCGAGGGTGGGACGACCTGCTCAGAAGGCTGGACGATATTCAGTGTTGTGATTGATAGTCTGTATGTTGTTGTTAAATTATATAGTCTTTAGATTGGTTGTGTACCGTATGCTTGACCTTGCTAATGTGGTTTCCTGTTACGTATCGTGTGGTCGGGTTTTACCCTGGGAGTTTTTCTGGCTACAGAAATATAGTTTGCTTTCTTGTAGCTGTGTCACTGCGTAGTGCTCTCAATTTAAATCGCTGTACAGTGAATTTCGTTACCGTTCGTTCAGTCTGAGCATGCCCATCAGCGCCGAGCAGTGGCGTGCGGCGACTGGTTCTCTGAACGCCGGGAAAGGATCACCGCTGAGACCCCGACCCAGTCTCAAATCCTCTTCTCCTATTAGTGACCTTACACCTCCTCCATCTAGCGACTGGAAGGGCTACTACCCTGCCATGGTATTGTTGTGTGTACCACTGCTATACAGAGGGTATTCAGTGGCGGATCCAGAAAATTAGAATGGGGGGTTCAGAAATATTTGCGCGCGAAGCGCGCCGCAAATTTTTGAAAACCACGCCCATTTTGCGTAAACCACACCCATTTACACGTGATTTAGCTCCACCCATTTTTAAATCTGAGCAGAGTGAACTCGCGCTACGTAGCTGCTGAGCTCTCTCAACAGGGGGTGGCGACTCCCATATGCACTGTACTTGGAGCCGCGACCGCGGTCAAGATGACGGTCAACGGTCAAAATGAGATTTTAGTGCAGGTCAACGGTCAAAATGAAATTTTAGTGCTGGTCAACGGTCAAAATGAACGATCGAAGTTGGTAAAGGTCGTCAGTCAAGCGCGAATTTCGCCGCTCAGTCAACGGTCAAAATCAAATTTTAGTCTCGGTCAACGGTCAAAATGGAAATTTTGGACGGTCAAGATCTTGACCGCGGTCGCGGCTCCAAGTACAGTGCATATGGGAGTCGCCACCCCTGTCTCAAGTGTCTTCTTAGCTGTTTTTGGGCAAGAAATTCTCTTTTTAGGCTTATTTGGCTGTGATAAAGCGTCATTCAAGATTCTAAAGTAAGTCACTTTGCGTATAAAAGCACAATGAATAATTGAATTTCTAGGCAAAAGGGGGGTGCAGCTGACCCCCCCTTCCCCCCCCTGGATCCGCCACTGGTATTGGGC
Organism: Tethya wilhelma; assembly: GCA_964030475.1. Taxonomy (NCBI): domain Eukaryota; kingdom Metazoa; phylum Porifera; class Demospongiae; order Tethyida; family Tethyidae; genus Tethya; species Tethya wilhelma. The sequence goes on along the minus strand of CAXIPT010000003.1, from coordinate 1,271,976 downwards.
TATCATGATGTACCTGATAAATGGCCCAGGAGCTAATATACTGAATACCAGCCCATACATCAATGCAGGTAGGCATAAACAAAAGAAATGTCCACTGATCACTACATTAATAGAAATCAAATGTCCAGTTAATTCGTTGTACAATTTATTCGTGTCATTATTCACTTAATGTGTTTTCACTCCTCGACCAGGATTGACTGCTGACTTTAACCATTCTTTCATGGACCATCTCTTGTGTCGACTACTATTTTTTGCTCTGAGTATCGTCCTCTATGTTGCCATGGTGATAACAGTGGTGTTCTTTAGTGTTGATGAACACAGGAGGTCAAGACTCAAAGACAACCATCTCTGGATGCTGACTCAGCAGCTACCTCATCTGGACTTTTACTGGTTGGACTTCGGAACTGATTGTGAGGTCGTTTATGATCCAGAGACTCACAATGCATATGCTATCCTGTCAATGAATGATGTATGCTCTCATTGTAAGTGCCTCAGTTTAAGTTTAGTTGTAGTACCAGTAAAATCTTGTAATAAAATGGGCCGAAAGTGCTTGATCAAACCTCAAAACTTTGTATACGAAAAAAGTAGCTAGTTTCGTATAATTATATCGATCATTTTCAGTAACCTCTGTGGAAAGCAATTCAGCATGCATCCCGTTGATTTGCCATTTCAAAGTGTCTAAACTTCAGCCTGATCGAGGTAGCAACAGTGACAATGTAGATCACTTTAGAAACAACTTAAATTTTTTTCCCTCGAGTTATGAGAGCTTTTTTGTATGATGACATGGTCAAATTATTATAGACAACGCCTATAATCTGTTAATTTTTGAGTAAAATTTGTTCAGATACTTCTCAGTGGCGCAGCTCAGAGGAGGTTCTGCAGGGTCCAACGTGTCACGTTATTAGTATCACATGTGCCATATATAACAGTGGTGTATCCAGGTTTTCAGTCATGGATGGGGAGTGCTGATACAATGTGGGCACAGAGCAGCCGAAAATTTTGGGAGTATAGTCATTAATACGATCGCGCTAGAGATGGCACTGTGTTCTGCAGTTTTTTAGACCTTTTCTCCAATCTTATGTAAAATTCTCACTCTTGAAAGACAATTTAAAGTATTATCAGCTTATATTTTATCTATTTCAAGTAAAATTTTTTGAACAGTGCTTGTCTTGAGCGCTGCTTTTAAGCGATGACATCATTATTTTCTGAGCTAGGGGGTGCTCAAGCATCCTGAGCACCATGCTAGTATAGACCTTTTCCACGCGGGAACAGTAGCGATTTTTTAATGAGATGCATGACATGTTATGACGAATTGTGACAATAGACACCCCCCTTGGTGGACAAATTTGTACAGTAGCTAGAACTCTCGTTGGCTCACTCAAAATGTTTGTATATATCTGAAACACAAGTAAGTCCAGTTCATGATGGCTTTTACATGCTATATCTTACGTAGTGTGGTGCTATTTGCTCGGATTTGTTGCTATTCGAAGTTTGTATGGACCCTTCTCCATGTTTTATCTGGCTTGCTGCTTCTATTTCCAGTAGAAGGGCTCTTTAGCTTGCACTAAACTTGCATGGCCACCAATGGGCGTGGCCTGTGTCATAACATGTCAAAAAACGTCACTTCCACTTGTTTCACGCTACTTTCCCGTGCACGTGGAAAAGGTCTATATATACGTCACTGAATAATGTATTGCTGAATGAGTTTACCATTGCGCCGCTAGCTTGCAGGGCTGAAAACAAGCCTATACAATTTTTACCGTCTTTATCTTTATGCTTGTATTAAACCATCACACCCTTCAAAAGATTCGTCCAAAGATGGCATACACATGACCTTTGACCTTTATCTTGTTATTGGCCAGTCTAGTCGTGCTCTCAAGTCATTTGAGGCTTTTTTAACATCTTTAAGCGTGTCCAAGACTGCAGCAACAGCAGACAGCTATTAGAGGGCCAGTAGAAACTAACATGGATGGAGAAAGGAATGCAATTAATGACGTAATTAAGCCTGACCGTTTGACCCTGCGGAACCTCCTCTGGGCGCAGCTATAGAGGCTCATGCAGTTGCTGAAAAATGGTGATTTCTCACCAACTAGACAGATTTAGGCAAAATGCCAATTCACTTGTTAGCTGGTAGCTTTGAATATTATTTCATGTACTTAGCACTACCTTGACATTAATTTTACTGCTATAGTACATTCTTCGATTTTCACTGAACAGGCACACACACACAAACTGACTACAGTAACCCTCACTGAACATGCACAGATGCCGAGGGTTGATTATTTTTGCACATCCAATACTATAATTGATATTATTCAACAGTGTATGTTTTTTCTTCCTTTAATAGTGATTTTAACCTGTACCAAGACTGACAACTTCAAGAAAAGACCCAGACCAAACGAAAGCCTGGGAACTGCTAATCTCCTGATGGTAGTGGTCTCATTCTTCCTCCAGCTGTCCTCTCTAGTGCTACTGGCAATGCTCCTCCTACTAGCTGGAGATGTGGAGAGAAACCCTGGACCCTTTCATGGTGAGGACAAGCTAGCATGCTGGAGGCAATGTTTTAGTGCTGCTCATGCATTTGTGTACTTAGATCATTAATAATGGTTTATTCAGCATTATGTTCATGTCTGCCTTATAGGCTTGGAATTGGCAACATTGCACTGCTGAACTGGCCCCAGCTAAAGACAAGTGGCATGAAATTGGAGTTCAGTTAGAAATACCACTCCCTCAACTCAGTTCTATTGAAGACATGTTTCCATCTGTTGATCGTCGACTGAGTGAGATGCTGGGATACTGGTTGGATGGGAACACAGAGACACCAATCTGTTGGGAGTCCATTTTAGATTGTTTAAGAGCATCTACTGTTAGCAAGAGAGGACTAGCAGAGGAACTACAACAGAAATACTGTAGGTTTGTACACATAAATTCAGTCTAGTGAGCCTATAGACCAGCTCCTTTACTCGACAATCATATGCCCCTTTCTCCTTGCATGCATACACATGTAATATGATAGGCCTATATTCCTATACTATATGCGTACTACTGTACGTATGATACGCCAAGATTGGTGGGGTTGGGGGGAGTTCTGGGCTCTCTACTCGCTAGACTTCTAGTTGTGTGAATTTTTATTCTGAGTATACCAGGTTGTAAGCAGTTTGAAAGATTGTGATGCGTATGCATGTATGTAGGTAGGGAATCCACTAGGAAGAGACAAAGATCAGCATCTCAAGATGAATCTGATATTGCAATTCTTGATGAAAGTTTTTTAACTCCAAAACAGCCAAAGTACTTTCTTGATCAGAGTAAGACTATAGCTCTATATGCCATAAGCTATTATTAATTAATAACATAATATTACCATAACTTTCCCCAAACTGTACTTATACATGGTATATCATGACAATAGGTTCAGAATCTATTCAAGGAAAGAGAGATGAAATAGATCTAGACCCACCTGTTAGTAAATCAAGAAAAAGACAAAGAGCATCGATCCTCTGAACATGAATCTGAAACGGCTAGCACTTCACATGACTCCAATAGAGTGTCACATGTACAAAATGGTTAGCCAGTATTTACGTATGAAATCATTTGTACAAAATATAGATAATTCATAAGCTAAAAGTTATACAGCCATGTATATGCATCTTATAAAACATGTAGGAGATGAAAGTTATCCAAGTCCCAAGCGACTAAAATGCATGCACTCGTTTCCTTATCTTGATCTGAGTACTTCATGTGCAACAGAAGCTGAATCAGAAGCTCTCCAAGCAAAACTTTACTCTGATTTTGATGATATGACCAAAAAGTTTCAGGAGCTCATCATTGCTGTAAGAAAATCTTTAGAAGAGAGAAAGAAAACAGCTGCTGATATCCTGTCCTGTGTATCTCAGTTTAAAACAATGGAACCAGTCTACACTGGTCTCAGTAACAACAGCCAACCCACATTCCGACATCAATTTCCAGAACTGAAACAAGCAACATCAATCAGCCAAGCTATGAACATCATCAGTGACTACTCCTCCTTCTTTAACTACTGCTTGATTGAAGAGATTGTTATTGGATTGGGAAATGATGAAGACAAGTCAGTCTTTAAAGAGTTCAAGGCAGAATTTCAAAAATACGCCAAACGTTCCATATTTAAATGTCCACCAGAGTTAGGAGTCAGCCAAAAAGATTGGCCTTCCTTCCTTATCAAAGTTCACCACAAAGGGTTTGAAGAATGCTCACTAAACCACTTGAGAAGCTTTACGAATAAAGTAGCCGAACTGCTCCATCTTCCCATTGGGTTGCTAGTGCTTGACTCTGTAACACCAGGGTGTTTAGAGCTAACTCTTCAGGTCCCCCTACCTAGCTATCAGAATATCTTCCCTCTCTCCTCTCAACAGGAAGAAGCTCTAGCAGCTCTTGGGGTGATTAAAATCTCTGCTGGTACCTACCAGTATCCTCCTAGCCACTAGGATGAGGATGATGATGATGACCATAAACCAGATGATGGACCAGATGATGATGCACCTAGTGAATCAGGAATTGGCACTGCTCTCAGTACAGTATTGACTGAATTATCATGTTTACAGGATATGGCTGTTATAGATGTAGACAATCCATATGAAGTTGACTTTGAACCTAGTAATTTTGAATCAGGAATTCATGAATCAGTTGATCAGAGACCTCTTAGGGAAGCTAACACTTCAACTGGTACTACTACTCCACTACATATTGCAGCTCTTCATGGGAACTTGGATCGAGTCAAAGTTATTATGAAGTCTAATGCTTTCAGTCCATTGCAAAGAGACAAGTTTGGAAACACAGCTCTTCATTGTGCCATTAATGGACGCCATATTGATATTCTGAAATACTTCATTGAGACCAAATTATGTAATCCTATACAGTTCTTGGTCAGTATGCAGAGACTCCATTAAATCTAGCAGCTCGTCTTGGTCAGTTTGATATAGTGGAATACCTAATTTCAGATCAAGGTGTTGATCCAATGTATGAGGACAAAAATAAGATCACTCCATTACATGCTGCCTGTATAGGAGGAGATCTTAACACTGTCAAATACATCCTTAAAGAATTTGAGAAGTACCTTGACATGAATCAGATTGTTACTGATAAAACTAAACAAGAGCTCACTCCTCTCCATTATGCTGTACTTAGAGGCCACACCGAAATTGTAAACTATTTTGTTTTAGAGTTAAGGTGTGATCCTAGCATTCCTGAAAAATATGGTTTGACACCTCTCCATTTAGCAGCTCAACATGGTCACGTGAATATGATGATCGAAGTACTTGATTGACACTGCAAAATGCAACCCCGCACAAGAGAATAATGATAAACTTACTCCTCTTCACCTTGCTGCTCGACGTGGACACCTAGAAGCCATCAAATTGCTACTAGACAAAGGTTGTGATCCATCTTGTAAAAATGTGTGGAATAACACCCCTTTCCACCTTGCTGCGCTCTGTGGTCACTTGAATGTAGTAGAATTCTTTGTCACGGAGTTGAAGTTTGATCCTGAAATTCAAGGAGAAAAAGGATGTACACCTCTTCATTTAGCAGCTCAAGGTGGTCACATGGATATTATGAAATACTTGATTGAGATTGCAAAATGCAATCCGGCACAAGAAAATGATAATAAAGATACTCCTCTTCACATGGCTGCTGCAAATGAACGTTTAGAAGCCATCAAATTGCTACTAGACAAAGGTTGTGATCCATCTTGTAAAAATGTGCAGAGTAACACCCCTTTCCACCTTGCTGCGCTCTGTGGTCACTTGAATGTAGTAGAATTCTTTGTCACAGAGTTGAAGTTTGATCCTGAAATTCAAAGAGGTAAAGGATTTACACCTCTTCATTTAGTAGCTGAAGGTGGTCATATAGATACAATGAAGTACTTGATTGACACTGCAAAATACAACCCCTCACAAGAGAATAATGATAATCATTTGCAGAGTTTCACCAACAAAGTTGCTGAGATTGTTCGTCTTCCCATTGGCTTGCTAGTACTTGACTCTGTAACTCCAGGGTGTTTGGAGCTAACCCTTCAGGTTCCCCTCCCTAGCTATCAGAATATATTCCCTCTCTCCTCTCAACAAGAAGAAGATCTAGCAGCTCTTGGAGTTATTAAAATCTCTGCTGGTAAATACCAGTATCCTCCTAGCCACCAGGATGAGGATGGTGATGATGACCATAAGCCAGATGATAGACCAGATGATGATGCACCTAGTGAATCAGGACTTGGCACTACATTCAGTACTATTTTGACTGAGTTATCATATATACAGGATATGGCTGATATTGATGTAGATAATCCATATGAAGTTGACTTTGAACCTAGTAATTTTGAATCAGGAATTCATGACTCAGATCATCAGAGACCTCATAAAGAAGCAGATAGTTCAACTGGTACTACTACTCCACTACATATTGCTGCTCTGCATGGGAACTTGGATCGAGTCAAAGTTATTATGAAGTCTAATGCTTTCAGTCCATTGCAAAGAGACAAGTTTGGAAACACAGCTCTTCACTATGCCGTAAGAGGTCACCATATTAATGTTCTGAAGTACTTTGTCGAAACCAAACAGTGTAATCCTACAGTTATTGGTCAGCATGGTGAGGCTCCATTGAATCTAGCAGCTTGTCTTGGTCAGTTTGATATAGTGAAATACCTAATTTCGTATCAAGGTGTTGATCCAATGTGTGAAGCTAAAAACAATATCACTCCATTACATGCGGCCTGTATAGGAGGAAATCTTAACACCGTCAAATACCTTGTTAAAGAATTTGAGAAGTACCTTAAAGTGGACCAGATTATTACTGACAAAACTAAACATGAGCTCACTCCTCTCCATTATGCTGCACATAAAGGCCACATTAATATCGTAAAGTTTTTTGCTTCAGAATTAAAATGTGATCCAAACATTCCTACAAGTAATGGTTGGACTTCTCTTCATTGTGCAGCTATAGGTGGTCATGTGGATACAATGAAGTACTTAATTGACATTGCAAAATGCAAACCTTCACAAGATGATAGTAATAAACGTACTCCTCTTCATGCACCTTGCTGCTGATTGTGGACACCTAGAAGCCATCAAATTACTACTTGACAAAGGTTGTGATCCATCTTGTAAAGATGTGCACAACAACACCCCTCTTCACCTTGCTGCACTTAAAGGTCACTTAAATGTAATAGAATTCTTCATCAGAGAGTTAAATTTTGATCCTGACATTCAAGGACGTAATGGATGGACTCTTCATTGTGCAGCTCGAAGTGGTCATGTGGATACAATGAAGTACTTGATTAGCATTGCAAAAGGCAACCCTTCACAAGAGGATAATGATAAACGCACTCCTCTTTACTTGGCTGCTGAACATGGACACCTAAAAGCGATCAAATTACTACTAGACAAAGGTTGTGATCCATATTGTAAAAATGTGTTTAGTAACACCCCTCTTCATGATGCTGCACTTAGTGGTCACTTGAAAGTAATAGAATTTTTCATCACAGAGTTAAATTTCAATTCTGACATTCAACAACATAATGGATGGACTTCTCTTCATTGTGCAGCAATAGGTGGTCATGTGGATACAATGAAGTACTTGATTGACATTGCAAAATGCAATCCTTCACAAGAGAGTAATCATAAACACACTCCTCTTCATATTGCTGCTGGAAGTGGACACCTAGAGGCCACCAAATTACTAATTGACAAAGGTTGTGATCCATCTTGTAAAAATGTGCACAGTAACACCCCTCTTCACCTTGCTGCTCTTAAAGGTCACTTAAATGTAGTAGAATTCTTTATCACAAAGTTAAATTTCGATCCTGACATTCAAGGACGTAATGGATGGACTTCTATTCATTGTGCAGCTCAAGGTGGTCATGTGGATACAATGAAGTACTTGATTTACATTGCAAAATGCAATCCTTCACAAGAGGATGATGATAAACGCACTCCTCTTTACTTGGCTGCTGAACATGGACACCTAGAAGCCGTCAAATTACTTCTAGACAAAGGTTGTGATCCATGTTGTAAAAATGTATTTAGTAATACCCCTCTTCACCTTGCTGCACTTAATGGTCACTTGAATGTCGTAAAATTCTTAATTGCAGAGTTAAATTTCGATCCTGGCATTCAAGGACATAACGGATGGACTTCTCTTCATTGTGCAGCTCGAGGTGGTCATGTGGAAACAATGAACTGCTTAATTGACTATATAAAATGCAACCCGGCACAAGAGGATAATAATAAATCTACTCCTATTCACCTTGCTGCTAAAGGTGGACACATAGAGGCCATCAAACTACTACTAGAGAAAGGTTGTGATCCATCTTGTAAAGATGTGTTCTATGACACTCCTCTTCATGATGCTGCACTTAATGGTCACCTAAATGTAGTACAATTCTTCATTGAACAGTTAAATTTTGATCCTGACATTCAAGGATATAATGGATGGACTTCTCTTCATTGTGCAGCTCGAGGTAGTCATGTGGATACAATGAAGTACTTGATTGGCATTGCAAAATGCAACCCTTCACAAGAGGATAACAATAAATGTACTCCTCTTCACTTTGCTGCTGAACATGGACACCTAGAAGCGGTCAAATTACTACTAGACAAAGGTTGTGATCCATCTTGTAAAAATGTGCACAGTAACACCCCTCTTCACCTTGCTGCACTTAATGGTCACTTGCATGTAGTAGAATTCTTCATCACAGAGATAAATTTCGATCCTGACATTCTATAGGAAATAATGGATGGACTTCTCTTCATTGTGCAGCTCGAGGTGGTCATGTGGATACAATAAAGTACTTGGTTGACATTGCAAGACTCAACCCTTCACAAGAGAATAACAATAAATGTACTCCTCTTCACTTTGCTGCTGAACATGGACACCTAGAAGCCATCAAATTACTACTAGAGAAAGGTTGTGATCCATCTTGTAAACATGTGTTCTGTGACACTCCTCTTCATGATGCTGCACTCAATGGTCACTTGAATGTAATGCAGTTCTTCATTGAAGAGTTAAATTTTGATCCTGACTTTCAAGGAGATAATGGATGGACTCCTCTTCATTGTGCAGCTCTAGATAGCAACTTAGAGATAATGAAGTACCTGATTGACATTGCAAAATGCAACCCTTCACTAAAGGATAGCAATAAATGTACTCCTCTTCACTTGGCTGCTGAACGTGGACACCTAGAAGCCATCAAATTACTTCTAGACAAAGGTTGTAATCCATCTTGTAAAGATATGTTCAGTGACACCCCTCTTCATGATGCTGCACGTAACAGTCACTTGAATGTAGTAGAATTCTTCATCACAGAGTTAAATTGCGATCATGACATTCAAGGATATAATGGATGGACTTCTCTTCATTGTGCTGCTCAAGGTGGTGATGTGGATACAATAAAGTACTTGATTGACATTGCAAAATGCAACCCTTCACAAGAAAATAATGATAAACACACTCCTCTTCACTTTGCTGCTAAACACGGACACCTAAAAGCGATCAAATTACTTTTAGACAAAGGTTGTGATCCATCTTGTAAAAATGTGTACAGTAACACCCCTCTTCACCTTGCTGCACTTAATGGTCACTTGCATGTAGTAGAATTCTTCATCACAGAGATAAATTTCGATCCTAACATTCTAGGAAATAATGGATGGACTTCTCTTCATTGTGCAGCTCGAGGCGGTCATGTGGATACAATAAAGTACTTGGTTGACATTGCAAGACTCAACCCTTCACAATATTATAACAATAAACGTACTCCTCTTCACTTTGCTGCTGAACATGGACACCTAGAAGCCATCAAATTACTACTTGAGAGAGGTTGTGATCCATCTTGTAAACATGTGTTCTGTGACACTCCTCTTCATGATGCTGCACTCAATGGTNTGCAGAGTAACACCCCTTTCCATCTTGCTGCGCTCTATGGTCACTTGAATGTAGTAGATTTTTTTGTCACAGAGTTAAAGTTTGATCTTGACATTCAAGGAAATAAAGGAAGTACACCTCTTCATTTCGCAGCTGAAGGTGGTCACATAGATACAATGAAGTACTTGATCGACACTGCAAAATGCAACCCCTCACAAGAAGACAATGATAAATGTACTCCTCTTCACATGGCTGCTGCACGTGGACACCTAGAAGCCATCAAATTGCTACTCGACAAAGGCTGTGATCCATTTTGTAAAAACATGTGGAATTCCACCCCTCTTCACTTTGCTGCACTCTATGGTCACTTGAAAGTAGTAGAATTCTTTGTCACAGAGTTAAATTTTGATCCTGAACTTCAAGATGAAAAAGCAGGTACACCTCTTCATTTAGCAGCTGAAGGTGGTCACGTGAATACTATAAAGTACTTGATTGAAACTGCAAAATGCAACCCCTCACAAGAGAATAATGATAAACATACTCCTCTTCACTTTGCTGCTAGATGTGGACACCTAGAAGCCATCAAATTGCTACTCGACAATGGTTGTGATCCATCTTGTAAAAACATGTCAAATTCCACCCCTCTTCACTTTGCTGCACTCTATGGTCACTTGAAAGTAGTAGAATTCTTTGTCACAGAGTTTAATTGTGATCCTGAACTTCAAAATGAAAAAGCAGATACACCTCTTCATTTAGCAGCTGAAGGTGGTCATGTGAATACTATAAAGTACTTGATTGAAACTGCAAAATGTAACCCCTCACAAGAAGATAATGATAAACTTACTCCTCTTCACCTTGCTGCTAGACGTGGACACCTAGAAGCTATCAAGTTGCTACTAGACAAAGGTTGTGATCCATCTTGTAAAAGTGTGCAGAGTAACACCCCTTTCCATCTTGCTGCGCTCTATGGTCACTTGATTGTAGTAGATTTTTTTGTCACAGAGTTAAAGTTTGATCTTGACATTTAAGGAAATAAAGGAAGTACACCTCTTCATTTCGCAGCTGAAGGTGGTCACATAGATACAATGAAGTGCTTGATCGACACTGCAAAATGCAACCCCTCACAAGGGAATAATGATAAACATACTCCTCTTCACTTTGCTGCTGGACGTGGACACCTAGAAGCCATCAAATTGCTACTAGACAAAGGTTGTGATCCATCTTGTAAAAACATGTGGAATTCCACCCCTCTTCACTTTGCTGCACTCTATGGTCACTTGAAAGTAGTAGAATTCTTTGTCACAGAATTGAAGTTTGATCCTGCAATTCAAGGAGGTAGAGGATTTACACCTCTTCATTTAGCAGCTGAATGTGGTCACGTGGATACAATGAAGTACTTAATTGACACTGCAAAATGCAACCCCTCACAAGAGGATAATGAAAAACGTACTCCTCTTCACTTTGCTTCTCAATGGGGACACCTAGAAGCCATCAAATTGCTAGTAAACAAAGGTTGTGATCCATCTTGTAAAAATGTGCAGAGTAACACCCCTTTCCACCTTGCTGCGCTCTGTGGTCACTTGAATGTAGTAAAATTCTTCATCACAGAGCTAAATATTGATCCTGAAATTCAAGGAGATAATGGATGGACTCCTCTTCATTGTGCAGCTCTAGATAGCAACTTAGAGATAATGAAGTACTTGATTGACATTGCAAAATGCAATCCTTCACAAAAGGATAGCAATAAACGTACTCCTCTTCACTTGGCTGCTGAACGTGGACACCTAGAAGCCATCAAATTACTTCTAGACAAAGGTTGTAATCCATCTTGTAAAGATATGTTCAGTGACACCCCTCTTCATGATGCTGCACTTAATGGTCACTTGAATGTCGTAGAATTCTTCATTGCAGAGTTAAATTTCGATCCTGACATTCAAGGAGATAATGGATGGACTTCTCTTCATTGTGCTGCTCAAGGTGGTGATGTGGATACAATGAAGTACTTGATTGACGTTGCAAAATGCAATTCTTCACAAGAGGATAATGATAAACGCACTCCTCTTCACTTGGCTGCTGAACATGGACACCTAGAAGCCATCAAATTACTTCTAGACAAAGGTTGTGATCCATCTTGTAAAGATACGCTCAGTGACACCCCTTTTCATGATTCTGCACTTAATGGTCACTTGCATGTCGTAAAGTTTTTCATTAAAGAGTTAAAGTGCGATCCAAACATCCCAGGAGATGAGGGTAATACTCAACTTCATGTTGCTGCACAAATGGGACATGTGAATATAGTTAAATATTTGATTGATGATGCAAAATGCAGTCCTTCAGTGACTAACAATATGAACCAAACTCCTCTCCATGTTGCTAGTATGTTTGGCCAATTAGAAGTTATAAAGCTCCTAACTTCAGAGCCTTACAACTGTACATGTGACTCAATGAGTGAGGATATGTTTAAAGGCATGTATACACCTCTCACTGATGATAGTGATGATGATGGTACCAGTGATAATGAAGATTATGATATTGATGGTGACGATGATATGTCAATTCATGATGATGACAATCAATAAATATTGGTGATCTATCAATTGTAACACACGCACTGACTGTTGTCTCAATATTTTGATGGGATACTATCATACTACACAAAATTGTCACATATGCATGCTATACCTTTTTGCAGCTTGAATTGCATATGTAATGTATTGATCTGAGTGTTTATTATACAATAAATATAAATTTTCCTTTACATTTTTCTTACAACAATGTTTGTCAACAGGAACTTGATTCAAAGTTATTGCTTTATATATACAGTATTAACATTATTAATGGCACATGCATCTTAAGTTTAATTATAGTATAATGATAATAATATAGTTATACACTGCCACTTCTCCTCAGCATGTAGTTGTCCATAATTACTGCGACAGTTTCTAATGGCGTATATAGCGAAGTCTCTCTGCTAAGATCACACACAGTCCAATGACTCCCTTCCGACCGCTCAAACTTGTTTCTTTCAACTTTGTGTTCCAAGCTACTCCTTTCTGGAGATCGTGTATTTGTGTGTGTAGGTACAATTAACTTATGTGTGTGGTTGTGGGTGAGTATGTGTGTGTATGTGTGAGTGTGAGTTGAAGTTAGATTGAAGCTGTACAGGCATGCATGGGGTATGACCTTCTTGAGCATCTGTAGCACTCTCCAACATCTTAGCAGAGAAGAGAGAGAGAAGAGGAACAGGGACAATGGTGGACATACCCTCATGGACCACTGATACCTGAGGGGGAGGGGGGAAGAGATGTTTAATGTCATGTTGAACTTTGAACCTACAGATAAATTTCCACATTGGCTGGGCCAGGTGAAAGTCAAGAGGCTTCTTGGTTCTCATGGCAAATCCAAACAACACTCCTAGGAACTTCAAGTGTTTGATGTCTCGTGGAGAGCTACAGCTGGGATCAAAGACGAAACGATCTGTGTTGAAGCCACACTTGTTGCGAGCATTGGGAGTCTGGATTAGCAGCTTCACCACTCCTTTGGCTCCTGTTGGGATAGAGTATTATAGTTTTTACACTGTGACTATGAGGAGATATTAATTTTTAGAAGTGAAATACTTTTTTTGTATTTATAAACACCCATCATAGGCTAGCTACCTCAAACATCTATAGTCTCAGACTATATTCATCATCTGCTCCCTGCCTATGGTGGACCTTCCTTCACTAGGCAGTACTGTACTTGCTGTAACAGTCGAACCGCCCATCACCGGAAGTACGTATGGTAGTAGTACAAGGTTAATTTTGGACGTGAATTGCATTACGTCATCGTCTAAATCTATCTTTGGAGCTCAAAAATTTAACTCCATTTTTGAGCTTTTTTCTGTGTCAACTTCTTACGTATTTTGCGGAAGTGTGATGCATGAAGTAAAGAGCAACGCCTCCTGATCAGAATGGCACAAGTCGAGTCCCGTATTTGCAAGTGACACGGATGTAACACAGTGTTCGTTTCAAGCTGGTACGTTCGAGTGCTGTCTTTTGAACCTTCCCTACAAAGTGCGTCCGAACAGCAGTTCGCAGGAATATCAGCAGGTAAGAAGCTTGCATACAGTAAAACGGACATAATAGTTGTATTACAAGCCAAGACTTTTTTGTTCCCATATGTATTTAGAGAGAACCAGAGATGCATATTTGGGCGAATATTGCTGGTTATATCTCTGTAAACCATGCAATTCTCAAGGTTTTTGTGCTCTAGATATGTTTGTAATTCAGCACTAACATCCAGAATACTAAAATTCATGTTGGCAACGACACACAACTTGAAATACTCAAGATTTAACAAAAATAGTGTACAGATTCTAATTAAAGAGCACTATACCCTTCAAATTGTATCACAGTTTTACAGTGGTCCCGCCAGGTCTCATGTCACGTGAATTTATTTGCAATCGTGACGTCACTATTGTAGTAAATTCAGCTGAAATTGGCGAATGTAAGTAGCTTTACAAGAGAAGCTCTTGCACTATTTTCAAAGCAATTGAGACTAGGGAAAGTGTATACAGGGTAAGTAAATATGTTGTTTTAGTATTTTTCAATGAAATTAAAGCATATACGCTTGTTCTCTGTGTTTGCAGACTGGTTTAGTGACTGATCTCGTCAGTTCACTTCCAAAGTGGACAATAGGGTGTGAGCTGGTATCTGTAGGAAGTATGGGAACAAGTCAAAACTTATGCATATTGTGGCATAACTATGTAGCTCTGTATATTCCAAGTCTGGGTACCTGGTGTGTTTCACAAAATTTTTTGTCACCATATCTTTGTTGATGTGTACTGATCAATTTCATGTTGTTCCCTCTTCAGAGCTCCATAAATGCCAATCACTGATGCTAATATCAATGAAAACAGTTTTATGATCACTGCCATGTACTGTTTCATACATACCATCAGCTGTTTCGCACTACAAAACTTTGTGTTGATAGTTTCAAATCGTATTATTTGTTTTCTGTTGAAAACCAACAATTCAGCAAGTGGGTGTAGCGATCCTTACCAAATTCAATAGTTTACCATACTGAAATTTTCTACGGTTGATTCTTCTTGCTAGTTTCAAGAGAACAGATCAAGATTTGTTTCACAGAAACTAGAGCTTTTGTGTTAGTAATACATATAGAAATTGTGTCATAAAGCATGTCACAAAATGAAATGTCACGGGTTTTGTCTCATTGAGTAGGTTGCTGATATGGCCTGCTAAATTATGATATTTCAAGATAGAGAAGTCGAAACTTCAGTGATGAGTAACTGAAACAATGTAGTTTCAATATGATCCGTGTTTATAGCCCTAGCTTATTCTACAAGAGAGAATTTTGGTGTGAATAAGTAATTAGCTAGCGCGCATAGTTCAACATTCTCATTTCCGGGTGAAATTAAATTTGTATGGGCACTATTGGACTTCCGGAATCCTGGCGGCACCACTGTTTATTATTATTATTATGACAGTATTATTCGTATCAACCTGGCAAGAATATTACTATTGTTTTTCAAATACATGTATTATTTATTTGTATCAATGTACATCATGCTTTTTCATGTGCTTCCAGAGCTATATGGATTGATTTTTGTCAGTTTTCAATGTCTTGTATCTGTCATGGAAAATATGGGAACAAAAATTTTATTACATAATTTGTTAGCATTACCATTACTCTATCAGTTTGTGGATTATCAATTTCCTGAACACCTGCGAACTGCTGTTCCGGACGGTGAAAACACAGCTAATTAAATTTAGTTTCACTTTAGTTGGTATGTTGTAAGGCTGCTGCTGAAGACAATTTTGCCGCCATTGTTCTGTACAAAATGTATTTTATTACTACAAGAGTAGTAAAACTTGGTGGTGCAAGCTTCAAGGAGATCATCGCAGAAGGTTAAAAGATATCGTCTGTAGAAAACACGGCAAGACTACTTCAGAAACTGACAAATATTCATAGGGGTGTGGTCAACTTCCGGTCTAAAAATTAAATGCGTACGTTGGCGGTTCGACTGGTAATCTTCTCTGCATTCCTGTTTCCTGGCTCCAGTAGCAGTCGCAAGTAGATCAGATTCTGATTCCAATGACCCTTGACCTTTATATGACCTTTGACCTAGGTAACTCTAACACTATGGCAGGAAAAAATCAGTCGAATCTCGAGAAAGCAACGCAAACACTCGAGGAAGAGGTGAGAAAACATCATGGTGGCTGTCCAGGAGGAGGTGAAACAGATCAACGCCATCACCACTTCGGAAAAGAAAGGAAAAACAGACCTCCAGTGGTGAGTGGAGATATAAACCATAGTGTGCATTATTTGGAATTGTCTCTGTAGCTGCATCATATACTTTGCAAACAAACTTCTATACATCCATTAAGTACAGTTGCTCTCTTGTCCTTTGTCTCTTGTCTTCCTCCACTATATTATACCGACCATCCTTCCTGTAGCCTGGCATTCACCTTGTCAACTACTAGTGCAGGCCATTTCTCTGAGTCATATGATCGTCCTGTTTACTCAATAACATGTGTTCTCTTTCAAACATTTTAATTTTTAAGTAACCACACTGTATGTACGTAGAATCACTTCTTTGCCTATGACATCATCTCTTCTCTTCTCTCTCTCCCCATCCATCCAGGTAAGAAAGGTAGCACCACTGTGATCACGAGGACAAGACCAAGAGAGGAGAGCTCCTCTACAACGATCAAGACGCCATAGAGTACTCCGACGAAGAAGGAGGAGGTGACGAAGAGCTGGCTACTGCTCTAATGAGCATCGCGAAGAAAAACAAAAAGAAAGAGCTACCTGTTGTGGACCACAGGAATATTGACTATGAAGTGTTTCGAAAGAACTTTTATGTCGAAGTTCCAGAGCTCGCTAAAATGACCCACGAAGAAGTGGTGGCTTATCGGAGAGAGCTGGAAAACATCAAAGTCAAAGGAAAAGAGTGTCCCAAACCAGTCAAGACGTGGGCGCAGTGTGGACTCACGACAAAGATCCTAGATGTCATCAAGAAGAACGAATAGGAGCGACCAACCCCTATTCAATCTCAGGCCATACCTGCCATCATGTCAGGCCGAGATCTTATTGGGATTGCTAAAACAGGAAGTGGGAAAACGCTCGCTTTTCTCCTACCAATGTTTCGGCACGTCCTGGACCAGCCTCCTCTTAGCTGTACAAAGACGGACCGATTGCTGTGATCCTCACACCAACTCGTGAATTGGCCATACAGATTTATAACGAGTGCAAGAAATTCTGCAAATCACTCAAACTACGTCCAGTCTGTGTCTACGGAGGTACAGGTATCAGCGAGCAGATAGCAGATCTGAAAAGAGGAGCTGAAATTGTCATCTGTACTCCTGGTCGAATGATAGACATGTTGGCAGCAAATAGCGGTCGAGTGACGAATTTCCGTCGTACCACTTATGTAGTGCTGGACGAGGCAGATCGGATGTTTGATATGGGCTTTGAACCACAAGTGATGAAGATTATCTCTAACGTTCGCCCCGATCGACAAACGGTCATGTTTTCGGCAACTTTTCCACGTCAGATGGAAGCACTTGCTCGAAAGATCCTCAGCAAACCGATCGAAGTTCAAGTAGGAGGGCGGAGCATTGTCTGCAAAGACGTGGAACAGTCTGTGATTGTCATAGAAGACCATCAAAAGTATTTCAAGTTGCTCGAGCTCTTGGGGATCTTTTACGAAAAAGGTAGTGTGCTCGTTTTTGTCGAGAAGCAACATTCTGCCGATCAGCTCCTCAGAGATTTGATGAAATCTAGCTACCCCTGTCTTGCTCTTCACGGAGGCATGGACCAGTTTGATCGTGATTCTACGATTGCCGATTTCAAGAATGGTGTCGTGAAGCTACTGGTGGCTACTTCTGTAGCAGCTCGTGGTCTCGACGTGAAACAGCTCATCTTGGTCATTAATTACGACTGCCTCAATCATTACGAGGATTACGTTCATCGTTGTGGACGGACAGGTCGTGCCGGGAACAAGGGAAACGCCTACACCTTCATTACGCCCGATCAGCAAAAGTTTTCTGGCGATATCATCAAGGCTCTCGAGCTATCAGGAGCAAAGGTGCCTTCGGACCTTGAAGAAATGTGGAAGACGTACACAGACAAGCTCATAGCCGAAGGAAAGATGAAGGAAAAACGGAGAAGAGCTCCTAGGAGGATGTTGGCCATCGGGTACACGGGGAAGGGGTATAAGTTTGACGAAAAAGAAGCAGCCAAAGACACTGAAGCGAAACTGAAACAAAAATCTGCTCTAGGCATGGCTGATTCTGATGATGAAGACGAATTTGCTTTACTAACAATCGATAAGAAACTAGAAGAGATTTTTGGCGGTCGTGTTCAAGTTAAAGATCCAAACGCTCCGATCATACCTGCCTCCTCCAAGCCAGGTCTCCTACCAACACCACCTCAGTCAGAACGTCTCGATCTAGCCATGGAAATAGCCAGCAAAATCGTATCTTCCAAGAACCTCACAACTGGTGGAGGGGCTTCGAGTATAGTAGGAGGAGGAGCCAGTCTTGCCGCTCAAGAAGCTGCCAGTTCCATCATGAAAGGTGAAGAGGTTGAAGTCTCGGGAGCTGCTTTGGCGTCTCAAATCGCCGCCTCGATCAACAAAAAGGTCGGAGCTGCGCCTGCAAAGGTCACTGATACCTACCTACCCATTGGAGCTATCATTCCTGGCCAGGAACCAGTGAGTGGCGAACCTACTGGTAACGATCAGACCTTGCTCAAGTACTGCGATGAGGTGGAGATCAATAGCTTTCTACAACGGATTCGATTTCGTATCACTACACGTGAAGTTCTCGACGATATCGGGGAATATTCCGAAGCCTACATCACTGTACGAGGGATTTATATCCCCGAGTCTCGTCAGCCTGTGGAGGGAGAGAGGAGACTGTTTTTGTCCATCGAGGGCAAGTCGGAACGAGCTGTTAAACTGGCTAAACAGGAGATCAAACGGGTTATCAAGGAAGAGGCTCAACGTATGGCGTCAAGGGTGGGACGACCTGCTCAGAAGGCTGGACGATATTCAGTGTTGTGAATGATAGTCTGTGTATAATAATGAATAAATTATCTGAATTGTTTGTGCACATTTTCTTAAAATTGATATCTTTTATGGTTAAAATTGGTCCTATTACTGCATACCAACACAAATAATGATTTTATAATGCTATTCATTGTCTCTTAATGACGTAAAACATTGAGATAATTAGGTGGGCCTAGCGCCTGTAAACATGAATTCAATATCAGCTCCACCCACTTTACATCTGCTCGCCAGATGTAGCACCGATATAAATAGCCAGGTTCTGAAAAACGCAAGTCAACACTAAAAGCAGTGTTAATTGTTAAAAGCGTATAGTCTATTGTATTAAGCTCAGTGATAGTTTTCAATTGGTTGTATCAGTATATGAGATTGTCTCCTTTGTGGAGTTTTTGCTTGCGTACTGCAACTGTTCGATTACAAGTTCTGAGCATGCCCACTAGCACTGCCACTGAGCAGTGGCGCGCAGTAACGGGTTCTCTGAACGCCGGGAAAGGATCACCGCTGAGACCCGGGCCCAGTCTCAAGTCCTCTTCTCCTATTAGTGACCTTCCACCTCCTCCATCTAGCGACTGGAAGGGCTACTACCCTGCCATGGTATTACTGTGTGTACCACTGCTATACAGAGTGTATTGGGCTATCATGATGTACCTGATAAATGGCCCAGGAGCTAACACACTGAATACCAGCCAGTATATCAATTCAGGTAGGCACAAAGGAAAAAAGTTATGGCCACTGAAATCTTTTTAACTGTATCAAACAAACTGCTAGATTTCAGTTTAAATGCTGATGAGTCCATTGACATTGTCATAGTTATTTATTCACTGGCATTAATTTTTGTCTGTAACTGACTATTTACCCCCACAAGGATTTACTGCTGACATCAGCTCTTCCTTCATGGACCATTTTTTGAGCCAACTGCTGTTTTCTGCTCTGAGTGTCCTACTCTATGTTGCCATGGTGATAACAGTGATGTTCTTTAGTGTTGAAGAACACAGGAGTTCAAGACTCAAAGACAACCATCCGCACTGGATGCTGACTGAGCAGCTACCTCATCTGGACCTATTCTGGTTGACCTTTGGACCTGATTGTGAGGTCATGTATGACACAGAGACTGGCAATGTCTATGCTACCCTGACAATGAAGGACTTGAACTCCACAGAATGTATGTCGGACCATTGTTACTGTAGTGTTGGAAGTTGCATATCGTGTTTGAGCCGTGTGCATACTCTGCTATGTGTGCGTGTGTGTGTGTGTATGTGTAGTCTCATACTCAGGCCTTCCCGCTAGAGACAATTTGCCTGAGCAGGCAGTGTAAAGATAAGAGTATTTTACTTTGGGTGTTTGTGCAGTACATTTAAGCTTGTTCATTATGCATTAAATTTTATGTAAACCTGTAATTCTATTGATGAAGTCTTTTATTGTGTCCAGCTATCTTGAGGTATGTTCGTACCTCATCATGTTCCTCTGTGAAACGAGATGACCAGACTCCTCCCACTGCCCGTGATCTCATGATGGTAGTGGTCTCATTCTTCCTCCAGCTGTCCTCTCTAGTGCTACTGGCAATGCTCCTCCTACTAGCTGGAGATGTGGAGAGAAACCCTGGACCCCTTCATGGTGAGTATAATAATATGTGTGCATGTGCACTTCCTAAAAATGAATTTTTACTCTTCACAGTTCTCACAATGGATAATCATTTTCAAGTGTGTCAGTATTTAGACGACTTGAATAATGAACAAATCATCCAGTTGGGAGGAGCTCTGGGATTGATCTATCCCAAACTACAACGAATGTGGGACCTACCAGGAGACATGGTTGCTGCCTGGCTTCGAGCTGAGGATGGTGTTCTAACTACAAGTGGTCAGCCATCTTGGGAGAGTTTAGTAGATGCTCTGAAGTTAGTTGGTCAAAATGGAATTGCTGCAAAGATTGCCAGTTCACAACAGTGTCACATAGAATTGGAGAACGAAAGTACCCAACTTGAACAACCTTTTTCTTCACAGGCAAATTCAGTACTACATGTATCTGGTAAGTAGTGTATGAATTTAATATGAATACATACATGGTCTAATTATAAGTCTGCATAATGCTACATCCATTATTTTGTAGCAGTTTTAAATTTTAATAAACTATAATAGTGGGGGAGTCCACTAAATTTAATTCCATATACCAAACTTAATATTAATCAATGAACAATTAACTCCTCCACTTTTCTATAGCAATTGATAGTAGTGTCCAAGTGGCTTTCCCCTCTAAAGCAGCTATCATTAAGGAAATGACACAAATAGAACGAAAATATCAAGATCTTGTTGACACAATCTCCAACTCCTTGGAAAGAAGAAATGTACCAATTTTAAAAGTGGTCGGAAAAATAGGAACTTATGGAACATTTCGACCTGCTTATGAAGGCTCACAACAGCCAATTCTCCAACATCGTATACCAGACCTTCAAAAAGCACAAACAATTGACGAAGTTATGCTGATAATCAGTGATTACAGTTCATTTTTTCTTTGTCCACTGGTTAAGGAAATTATTGAATCGCTGGGAACAGATGAAGATAAACAAAAACTTGAAAACTATGAAAAAAACTTAAAGCAATTTGCTAAAAACTCTGTTGTTGAATGCACCATAAAATCTAATTCTGCAGCTGACAGTGAACACAAAATTACACTTCTGATTAAAGTTGACAACAGATTTAAGAGCTATTCCTTTGATGCATTGGAAAGATTTGTTATAAATACTTCAGAAGTTTGTGGGGTTCATGAAGGAGTCCTAACCCTTGAATCGATCAAATATGGATGTTTTGAACTAACTTTCATCATTCCTTTATTTGTTTATGAAGCTGTATTCCCTCTCTCTACTGAACAAGAAGAAGCTCTAGCAGCTCTTGGAGTTATTAAAATCTCTGCTGGTACCTACCAGTATCCTCCTACCCAGGTAGAAAATTCTTGCACGCTCACTTTGCAAGAAATTGCAAAATTTTGCCACATTGCAAAAAATTTGCAAGAAAGTGGCCAATTTTCTTGCAGGCATGCAAGAATCGTGCAAGAATCTTGCAAATCTTGCAATTCTGGGCTTGCAAAATACTTGCACTTGCATAATTGCAAGATTTGCAAGATTCTTGCACGATTCTTGCATGCCTGCAAGAAAATTGGCCACTTTCTTGCAAATTTTTTGCAATGTGGCAAAATTTTGCAATTTCTTGCAAAGTGAGCGTGCAAGAATTTTCTACCTGGGTTAACCAGCAATATCAAGGGGTGGTCACAACCATACCGCAGTTGGGATCACCGTGAAGCGTGAAGCGCTGGTTATGTATGGGAATCTGATCACTGATCTTTGTATAGTTTAGTGACTGTGACGAAGAATATATGTCTTCAATGCAAGANCTTATCAATTGTTAGTAGAGCAAATTCGTCTTCATCATCAGAATCAGCCATGCCTAGAGCAGATTTTTGTTTCAGTTTCGCTTCGGTGTCTTTTGCAGCTTCTTTTTCGTCAAACTTATACCCCTTCCCCGTGTACCCGATGGCCAACATCCTCCTGGGAGCTCTTCTCCGTTTCTCCTTCATCTTTCCTTCGGCTATTAGCTTATCTGTGTACGTCTTCCACATTTCTTCGAGCTCCGAAGGTACCTTTACTCCTGATAGCTCGAGAGCCTTGATGATATCGCCAGAAAACTTTTGTTGATCGGGCGTAATGAAGGTGTAGGCGTTTCCTTTGTTCCCGGCACGACCTGTCCGTCCACAACGATGAACGTAATCCTCATAATGATTGGGGCAGTCGTAATTAATGACCAAAATGAGTTGTTTCACATCGAGACCACGAGCTGCTACAGAAGTAGCCACCAGCAGCTTCACCACGCCATTTTTGAAATCGGCAATCGTAGAATCACGATCAAACTGGTCCATGCCTCCGTGAAGAGCAAGACAGGGGTAGCTAGATTTCATCAAATCTCTGAGGAGCTGATCGGCAGAATGCTGCTTTTCGACAAAAACAAGCACACTACCTTTTTCGTAAAAGATCCCCAAAAGCTCGAGCAACTTGAAATACTTTTGATGGTCTTCTATGACAATCACAGACTGTTCCACGTCCTTGCAGACAATGCTTCGACCTCCTACTTGAACTTCGATCGGTTTGCTGAGGATCTTTCGAGCGAGTGCTTCCATCTGACGGGGAAAAGTTGCCGAAAACATGACTGTTTGTCGATCGGGCCGAACGTTAGAGATAATCTTCATTACTTGTGGTTCGAAGCCCATATCAAACATCCGATCCGCCTCGTCCAGCACTACGTAAGTGGTACGGTGAAAATTCGTCACTCGACCGCTATTTGCTGCCAACATGTCTATCATTCGACCGGGAGTACAGATGACAATTTCAGCTCCTCTTTTCAGATCTGCTATCTGCTCGCTGATACCTGTACCTCCGTAGACACAGACTGGACGTAGTTTGAGTGATTTGCAGAATTTCTTGCACTCGTAAATCTGAATGGCCAATTCTCGAGTTGGTGTGAGAATCACAGCAATCGGTCCGTCTTTGTAGCTAAGAGGAGGCTGGTCCAGAACGTGGCGAAACATCGGTAGGAGAAAAGCGAGCGTTTTCCCACTTCCTGTTTTAGCGATCCCAATAAGATCTCGGCCCGACATGATGGCAGGTATGGCCTGAGATTGAATAGGGGTTGGTCGCTCGTATTTGTTCTTCTTGATGACATCTAGGATCTTTGTGGTGAGTCCACACTGTGCCCACGTCTTGACTGGTTTGGGACACTCTTTACCTTTGACTTTGATGTTTTCCAGCTCTCTCCGATAAGCCATCACTTCTTCGTGGGTCATTTTAGCAAGCTCCGGAACTTCAACGTAAAAGTTCTTACGAAACGCTTCATACTCTATCGTCCTGTGGTCGACAACAGGCAGCTCTTTCTTTTTGTTTTTCTTCGCGATGCTCAAGAGAGCAGTGGCCAGTTCTTCGTCGCCTCCTCCTTCTTCGTCAGAGTACTCTATGGCATCTTGATCGTTGTGGAGGAGCTCTTCTCTCTTGGTCTTGTCCTCGTTGATCTTGGTGACAGTGATCACAGTGGTGCTGCCTTTCTTACCTGGATGGAGAGAGAGAGAGAGGAGATGAGATGATGTCATAGGCAAAGGAGTGAATCTATGTACATACAGTGTGGTTACTTAAAAATTAAAATGTTTGAAAGAGAACACATGTTATTGACTAGACAGGACGATATTACTCAGAGAAACAGCCTGCACTAGTAGTTGACAAGGTGAATGCCAGGCCACAGGAAGGATGGTCGGTATAATATAGTGGAGGAAGACAAGAGACTAAAGACAAGAGAGCAACTGCACTTAATGGATGCATAGAAGTTTGTTTGCAAAGTATATGATGCAGCTACAGAGACAATTCCAAATAATGCACACTATGGTTTATATCTCAACTCACCACTGGAGGTCTGTTTTTCCTTTCTTCTCCGAGGTGGTGATGGTGTTGATCTGTTTCACCTCCTCCTGGACAGCCACCATGATGTTTTCTCACCTCTTCCTCGAGTGGTTGCATTGCTTTCTCGAGATTCGACTGATTTTTTCCTGCCATGGTGTTTGACGGTTGCACTAGCTGCACTGTGAGGCGAGGGAACCTAGGTCAAAGGTCATATAAAGGTCAAAGGTCATTGGAATCAGAATCTGAGTACTGGAGCCAGGAAACAGAAATGCAGAGAAGTTACAGCAAGTACAGTAAGAGAGCTACTGCCTAGTGAAGGAAGGTCTACCTCATAGGCAGGGAGCAGATGATGAATCTAGTCTGAGACTATAGATGTTTGAGGTAGCTAGCCTGTGATGGGTGTTTATAAATTATGACATAAATACACACTTCTAAAAATTAATATCTCCTCATAGTCAATCTAAGAGCTGTTATGGCTTTACTTTGCAACAGTGTAAACTATAATACTCTATCCCAACAGGAGCTAGTAAAGGAGTAGTGAAGCTGCTAATCCAGACTCCCAATGCTCGCAACAAGTGTGGCTTCAACACAGATCGTTTCGTCTTTGATCCCAGCTGTAGCTCTCCACGAGACATCAAACACTTGAAGTTCCTAGGAGTGTTGTTTGGAGTTGCCATGAGAACCAAGAAGCCTCTTGACCTTCACCTGGCCCAGCCAATGTGGAAGCTACTGGCTGGAATATCACTCACCACTGACGACCTGGAAGAGGTAGGGGTTACATAGGGAATGGGTGGATAGAGGGGAAACCCTGTAATCATTAGCATGCATGAGTTAATATTGACTATATATAGTATTTTGATGAGCATCAATTGGGGTAACAAATAAATTTTGTTATTATGTCAAGTTATCTGTAGGTTCAAAGTTCAACATGATTAATGGTGGTATCTCTTCCCCCCTCCCCCTCAGGTATCAGCAGTCCGTGAGGGTATGTCCACCATTGTCCCAGTTCCTCTTCTCTCTCTCTTCTCTGCTAAGATGTTGGAGAGTGCTGTGTGTGGGAGTGAGGAAGTCGACTTACAGATGCTCAAGATGGTTGTCAGCTATACGATCTTACCACTTTAACTTTTTGTATGTACCTGATCCCTCTTTTTAAGATTTCCTACTTGTACATTGTATACCCGAAACAGAACATTAAATTTTGTGGATTACGCACAATGGCTGCTATAAATTTGTAATAGTTAAAAGAAAAATCTCTATGTACAAAATGTGTTACCTTCAAATAGCTGAGCTTGAATCTTACTTGTTTTTTGTTTGTTTGTTTTCTTAAGCAGCCGTATACATGCATGCACGTTTTTCTCAAACTTGCCTTCCATTCTTCACATTATTCTCCCCATTCATGCAGGTATCGTGATGGTACTGCTGAAGGTGACACACACACACACACACACACACACAGTCCAATGACTCCCTTCCAACTGCTCAAACTTGTTTCTTTCAACTTCATGTTCCAAGCTACTCCTCTCAGGAGATCTTAGCAGAGAGACTTCGCTACGCCATTAAAAACTGTCGCTGACATGGACAACTACATGCTGAGGAGAAGTGGCAGTGACTATTATGATGACTTAGACTATAGGACATCGATATATAAATTATATGACTCAAATTGATTTTATTGATGTTAATAATAATATTCATTATTAACAACTAACAATCGTATGCATGATGTTGTTTTGGATTACAATAACTGATACAATGTGTCATAAATCAAGGCTTAGTGGGGGGAAAAAAAACAAAAAAAAAACAAAACAGGAAAACAATTAAATCAAAACAATTATGTATACCTGCATGCTGTGATGTATAATTATACATAACAGTTTACTACAAGCAGTTTTTTTGGGTTTTTTTTTACCTCAATAATCTTTTATAATTTTCCATACATTAATAATATAATTATTATAAGTTGTGATCAGTGTCACACGTAAAACTAACTTACAAGACAAGGATTTTGTACTTGTCTGTTATCTTTTATTTCCATGACCAGATACTGAACAACATGTAAGTGCCCAACAAGTGCTGCATACTTGAGAGGTGTCATCCCAAACATATCCTTTCTATTTGGATCACAGTTGTAAGGCTTTGAAGTCAGGAGTTTCACAACTTCAAGTTGTCCATTGAGAGCAGCAGCTGTAAGAGGAGTTCGATTTCCTTTGTCAGTCACTGAAGGGTTACACTTTACAACATCAATCAAATACTTAACTATATCCAAATGACCTGATGCTGCAGCCGAATGAAGTGGAGTGCTACCCACAGGTCCTGCTATACAAGGATCACAGTTCAACTCTTGCATAAGAAACTTCACCACATGTAAGTGACCAAAATCTGCGGCACAGTGAACAGCTGTATCTCCAGTAGCGTCCCTACTTGAGAGGTCACAACTAGCTAGTGAAGTTAGTATCTTCACAACTTCTAGTTGTCCACCCATAACAGCAAGATGGAGAGGAGTTTGATTTCTTTTGTCAGTCACTGAAGGGTTACACTTTACATCCTCAATCAAATACTTCACTATATCAGTATGACCCATTTGTGCAGCAACATGAAGTGGGGTGTTGTTGTTAGGACCAGGGATGTTTGGATCACATTTCAACTGTTCAATATAGAACATGACTATGTTTAATTGACCCCCAGCAGCTGCACTATGAAGAGGAGTGGCACCGTCAGTGTTTTGACAATTTGGGTCACAACCGTCGTCTAGTAGTAATTTGATGGCTTCTAAGCATCCGGATCCAGCAGCAACATGAAGAGGAGTATATTTAGCATTGTCTTCTTGTGAAGAGTTACATTTTGCAGTGTTGATCAAATACTTCATTGTATCCAAGTGACCATTTTGAGCAGCAAAATGAAGAGGTGTACGTCCTTTATCTCCTTGAATGTTGGGATCGAAATTTAATTCTGTGATAAAGAATTTTACTACATTTAAGTGACCCATGAATGCAGCAAGGTGAAGAGGGGTGTCACTCTTAACTGTTTTACAAAATGGATTGCAACCTTTGTCCAGTAGCAATTTGATGGCATTTAGCTGTCCACGCAATACAGCAATATGAAAAGGAGTAAGTTTATCATTATCCTCTTGTGAGGGGTTACAATTTGCAGTGTCAATTAAGTACTTTATTGTATCCACGTGACCACCTTCAGCTACTAAATGAAGAGGTGTACGTCCTTTGTTCCCTTGAATGTTGGGATCAAAATTTAATTCTCTGATGAAAAATTCTACTACATTCAATTGACCATTATATGCAGCATTGTGAAAAGGGGTGTGTATGTCACTGTCAGCACTTTTACAATACGGATCACAACCTTTGTGCAGCAGTAATTTGGTGGCTTCTAAGTGTCCACATGCAGCAGCAGTGTAAAGAGGAGTAACTCCATCACTCTTCTTTTGTGAGGGGTCACATTTTGCCATGTCAATCAAGTACTTCATTGTATCCACATGACCACCTTCAGCTGCACAATGAAGAGGTGTATGCCCTTTACCTCCTTGAATGTTGGGATCAAAATTTAATTCTTGGATGAAAAATTCTACTACATTCAATCGACCGTTAAGAGCAGCTATGTGAAGAGGGGTGAACATGTCACTGTCAGCAGTTCTACAATATGGATCACAGCCTTTGTCTACTAGTAATTTGATGGCTTCTAGCCGTCCATGCAATGCAGCAACATGAAGAGGAGTATATATGCAATTACACTCCTTTTGAAAGGGGGTTTCAATGTCAATCAAGTACTTCATTATATTCACATGACCACCTTGAGCTGCGCCATGAAGAGGTGTAGCTCCTTCAGCTCCTTGAATATTAGGATCATAATTTAATTCTCTGATGAAAAATTCTACTACATTCAAGTGATCATTGAGTGCAGCTAGGTGAAGAGGGGTGTTACTGTTAATATCTCTACAAGATGGATTACAACCTTTCTCTAGTAGCAATTTGATGGCTTCTAATTGTCCATATGCAGCAGCAACATGAAGAGGAGTAAGTTTATCATTATTCTCTTGCGAGGGGTTACATTTTGCAATGTCAATCAAGTACTTCATTATATCCACGTGACCACCTTCAGCTGCATTGTGAAGAGGTGTATGGCCTTTGTCTCCTGGAATATCGGGATCAGAATCTAATTCTGTGATGAAAAATTCCACTACATTCAATTGACCCGTGAGTGCAGCAAGATGAAGAGGGGTGTTACCATCAATATTTCGGCAAAATGGATCACAACCTCTGTCCAATAGTAATTTGATAGCTTTCAAGTGTCCATACACAGCAGCATAGTGAAGAGGTGTAACTAAATTAGTATTCTCTTGTGAAGGGTTGCATTTTGCAATGTCAATCAAGTACTTCATTGTATCCACGTGACCACCATAAGCTGCACCATGTAGTGGTTTGAGACCATCTTTTCCAGGAATGTTAGGATCACAGTTTAATTCTGTAATGATGAACTTCACAATGTCAGTGTGACCATTTAGTGCAGCACTGTGAAGAGGAGTGAGCTCATCTTTTGTCATATCACTGATCATAATTTGGTTGACAGGAAGGTACTTCTCAAACTCTTTAACTAGGAACTCAACTGTTTTAAGATTTCCACCTATACAGGCAGCATGTAGAGGAGTGATACATATAATGTTATCCTCACACATTGGATCAACTCCTTGATCAGAAATTAGGTATTCCACAATATCGAGGTGTCCAAGCCGAGCTGCTAGGTGCAGTGGAGTTTCACCAAATGAGTTTAAGACTGTGGGATTATACTGTTTAGTTTCAATGAAATACTTCAGAACATCAAGGTGATGACCTTGAACAGCACAATGAAGAGCTGTGTTTCCAGAATGATCCTTTTGCAATGGATTGAATGAGGCATCTTGAGTATCCATTAGGATTCTAACCTGATCTAGTTTTCCATGAACAGCTGCTATATGTAATGGAGTAGTAGTTCCACGAGTGGCATTCTCTTCTCCATCAGGTTGTTTCTGGTTGTGACGTTTAAGTTCAAAGTCAAACTCGTAAGGATTGTCCATGTAAACACGGTGACCTACATCCTGTATAAAAAATAAATGCAATTAATGCCTTGCATGTTAACACAATTTTATCAGAGAATCTGATGTGAATGAAGTTATTATATTAATTTAGTGGAAAAGTTTTGCAGGGTCGATAACTTTTAAATTCATATAGTTTTCGTGGATCACGATCCATTCACAAAAGTCGATCAATCTGTGAAATTTTCTGTATATTATATATTATAATGTATTGGCATTGCATAGCTCATCAGCAAAAGCTAATTATAATGCAAAATGTTTGATGAAACAAAACTTTCCCACTATAATGATGATGGTATACCTGTTTTGACTGTGATAGCTCACGATCCGTCAGAGCAGTTCTTGTACTAAGAATATCAGTGCTGATCCCTGATTCACTAGGAGCATCACCATCTGGTCCATCATCTGGCTTATGGTCATCATCATCATGATCCTCATCCTGGTGGCTAGGAGGATACTGGTAGGTACCAGCAGAGATTTTAATAACTCCAAGAGCTGCTAGACCTTCTTCTTGTTGAGAGGAGAGAGGGAATATTTTGTGATACATTTGTGGTGGTGTTTGGAGTGCTAGTTCTAAACAGCCTGGTACGATAGAGTCTAGTATGAGCAAATCACATGAAATGATTTCAGCAACGTCATTTAGAAATCGTTGCACATTGAGTAATGAACATCTTTCAAACCCTTTGTGGTGAACTTTGACAAGAAAGGGAGACCAACCATCAGCTCCACCTACTCCAATATCTGGACACTCAAAAACTGAACGCTTGGCATATTTTCTAAACTCTTCTTCATAACTTTCTAATTTTTCCTTTAATTCAGTAATTTCGTATTTCCTGACAAGGCCATTGATTATAGTTTTAACTATGTGATAGTTAAAGAAGGAAGAATACTTGCTTATTATTTCCTTTGCCAAAAATAACTCAGTGGATTTCACACTCTTCAGCTTAGCAAATTCATCTTGAAACTCTGAGTTGGTTGGGGGGTGGTTCGAACGAAGATTGGTATAAATTGGTTCCCATGTGTCATACTGATGAACGAATGATGATATATCAACGCCGCTTAGCTTTCGTTCTTCCATTGAGTCTATCGTAAAATCTACAAGATCTCTGAAGAGTCCTGTGATATGATCAAACTCTTTGACTAATCTTGCTTCTTGCTTCTTCATTTCTTCATCGCTTAATGCAAGGTACGGAAATGAGTATTTTTGCCTTTTGGAGACTGGAAAATGTTGATCAGATTCACCAGTTCTGGCAGTAACATTCAAACTAGCACAAGCTGCATGAACAATAGAAATGCAACGAATTTATCATAATGGTGCAATAATTCACTAATTCAGCTTTCTATTTCAGAGATCCTCACTCACAAAAATTTCCATTTGAAATAAGCTATGTATAGGATACAGAGGCTAATTATTTTAAAGTCCATGGATCTGGTTTGAGAATGCTTCTAGAAAAACTTTCTAAATATCCAACCCGTTTCAAAATTTCAATAAGGTTACGTATATAAGGGCAAAGGAAGTTGGACAAGCATAATAATTACATCATAAAAGCAATTAAGTTAGCATTAATTCTTGAGTAACTGTTTTAGCTCTTTCTTGCCATTGCAATGAACGAAAATCTATCCAGAGCAGCAGCTCTTGTGACGTGCAGAGCTGCAGAAAGTCATGAACACAATGAAACCGTACGTCAAAAAAAAGGGGGTTGCAACATTTTTTCAATTTGCAAGTAGAAATATCTTTAAGGTTACAGGCTACTGTTTGCTCATGGATATGTTAATGAGCACGCGTAGTTATTCTACTGCTGAGCAAACTGCAACTTGTGCAAAACCGTTGGCATGATTTTTTGGCGTCAGTTTTTTTTCCAAAGTATTCCGCGTGTGACCGTATAAAGTGGCTCTTTTTAACGGGATCGTATGTGGGCAGGGCCAGATCTATAAAGAAATTTGACAGCACGTTCAACGAAAGAAAAACGGCAGCTTTTGTCTTCGCTTCTGCTGCAGAATCACGACAAGAAGTTTGAGCTACCATTTTTTTCATACTATAAGAAAGAGAAGCCAACCGAATAGATCTGGCCCTGCAGAGAGTTGGAAATAAGCGTCTAATGCTTCCATACTTGATCTAGAACGTTGCCTCTTGAAATAAACTGACGCCAAAAATTTTTGGCTATACTCTTTCTGTTGGTATCTCTGAGTGTATAGTAAGCCTGCTGAGGCTGCCTTTTCGCTGTTTAGGCCTGCATGAATGAAAGTTAAAAAGAATATCTGTCTAAGCTGTTGCAGTAATTTGCCAAAAAGAAACTTTTTATCCTTGCTCATTAAATATTCATGATAACAGAATGTACCCTGTAACCTTAAGGATGAGCATATAATCTCCTCACGCAGCTCTACCACTTCTATTTCTCCGATTTGCATGTTTAGAAACAATCGAGAGCAACACGAGAGCAATATTCCATAGATCGGCATGCACGTGATGCGTGTCCAACCTCCTCTGCATGGTATAAGATTTACAATGTGGATATGAATAATTCATGAGTAATAGAAAATCTGCATGTACCTATTTTATACCATAATTATGGGCCCTGCAGAATTTCTATAACCTCATACCCAGGCCTTCCCAAAAAATATGTATGGGGATCCGCAAAGGAGTGGAAGGCCTAGCTGGTAAAACTTCTCTAGTGCCTTACGTTACAAATCTTGTTCACAAAATGCGTGCATGGGCACACTAACGCACGTCTTTGCCGGGAAGACAAGCAGATATAGGTTGTCTGGACATTTTATCTTCAACAACTAAGTAAAAATTTTTATTGACTTCTGAGTCTTAACAGTATTACGAGAGGCCAAAAATCCTGCTAACAAAAAGTGATTTTGAAAAAAAAGTCTTAGGGCCATTAGCACGCAAAAAAAGAAGCAAGAAATCTTAGACTTGTAGGTTTGCTATAACTCATTCCACCTTTTAAGCTTTTTGAATGGCACAATAACTGCATGTTCTTTGGTATAAGTATAGCCAAGTGCTTAGCCTTTTGAATTAATATCGGCTGTACCTTCAGAATTCACTTCATCGCTCTAAGCATGCTTTCCAGCTTCCTACACCTTAACCAGTCAAAAGTTAGCTATATTTGTCTAGTAAGAAAAGTATTGCATGAATATCATTATTTCACTTCTGGCAGCATTCTCGAACCAGATGGACTTTAGTACTTAGCTATACAGAGCAGCTGTATAGGCTCATTAATAAAATAGAATTTTCTTTTATCAATTTGTGTTAACATTG
Organism: Tethya wilhelma; assembly: GCA_964030475.1. NCBI lineage: Eukaryota > Metazoa > Porifera > Demospongiae > Tethyida > Tethyidae > Tethya > Tethya wilhelma. The sequence goes on along the minus strand of CAXIPT010000003.1, from coordinate 1,239,245 downwards.
TCATGCATACATGGATCACAAGTTAGATTTTATTACCATTTTGAGGAGCCTGCACATGTTCTTCTTTAGATTGCACACCATCACCATAAAGTAGGTTCTCTTTGTCATCAACTTCTTCAGGAAAGTGAGTGGATGATGGTCTGGATCTTTTCCTAGCTGAACCTGCATACAAAAACAAGTGCATGCTTGGATGAAGCCTGCCCTCTTAATTGGAATTGGAATAATTATAGTTAATGTATCCAGTTTTACTAACCAATAGGTTCTCTGGTGTCCTTTAATTGACCATGACAGTATTTCTGTTGTAGTTCTTCTGCTAGGCCTTTCTTGCTAACAGTAGATGCTCTTAAACAATCTAAAATGGACTCCCAACAGATTGGTGTCTTGGTGTTGCCATCCAACCAGTATCCCAGCATCTCACTCAGTCGACGATCAACAGATGGAAACATGTCTTCAATAGAACTGAGGTGAGGAAGTGGAATTTCCAATTGAACTCCAATTTCATGCCACTTGTCTTTAGCTGGGGCCAGTTCTGTAGTCAATTTTGCCAACTCCAAACCTAGAAGACATGAAGGTTACATATAGTCTATCATCAGATTGATGTAAATTCTATTATAGCAACCAATTAAAGCTTAAAAATTGGTGATCAACAAAAAATTGTCAATGCACATACATTGCTATATTTTCCTCACCATGAAAGGGTCCAGGGTTTCTCTCCACATCTCCAGCTAGTAGGAGGAGCATTGCCAGTAGCACTAGAGAGGACAGCTGGAGGAAGAATGAGACCACTACCATCATGAGATTACAGGCAGTGGGAGGAGTCTGGTCATCTCGTTTCACAGAGGAACATGATGAGGTACAAACATACCTCAAGACAACTGTATGGATATAGTCAATAGGACCAGAAGAAATAATATATTGTAATTAATAATATTATGGTAAACGAATGCATAAATTTAACACAAGTATAATACACAGACACTCAGAGTACAATACGGTCATTCAAGTACGGCAGTATCACATGTGTATACTGTTGGCTAGAGCTTTTAATGCACAGGGATTAATCATTATTAGCGGTTAAGCCAAACTTAAGTTTCTCAGGTCGATATAATTATTATATTGAACTAAAACAAATGGCAACAACAAAAGAACTCTACCTATTAGACTGAAAAATGACTGCATGTGTAAAATGTGATGTGCATAATGGTGAAATACATAAATGCATGATGCATGTGTACAGCACAAGAAACATGACATTGTGTGATTAGACAGGTGAATGCTAGTCTGAGAGATAGAGATAGACACACATGAGTAATACTACAGGACAAATTACTACACACTATGACTCTCTGTTTTACATGATAAGTTTGTTTCTAGCACGGTCTGGGTACGGAATGTTTGTCAACAAAAATTATCGCAAAACATCAAGCATTTTATTTTCGGCAACAAAACAGCGCATATAGTGACACAGTTCTTTAAAGGAGTACTATTGAAGTAGTCAGGTAAGTCTGAGTGCACTGTGTACACTATGAAACGGGACAGAAAACGGCTTTATTTTGAGAGGTACTGGAATAATGCAATTGGATTAGTAACTCAAGTAGCTATAGGTCAAACCTGAACGATTTGTATTTACTCAGCACACATAATGGCACACTTGCAGGGTAGCATGCATAATTGAAGTACAGGGAATACAAACACATTATGTACCTATACATAATTATTGCATGTAAACGACATCTTTGAGCATTACTGTAACAATGCACTTACATTCTGTGGAGTTCAAGTCCTTCATTGTCAGGGTAGCATACACGTTGCTAGTCTCTGGATCATAAATGACCTCACAGTCAGGTCCAAAGGTCAACCAGAATAGATCCAGATGATGTAGCTGCTGAGTCAGCATCCAGTGATGGTTGTCTTTGAGTCTTGAACTCCTGTGTTTTTCAACACCAAAGAACACCACTGTTATCACCATGGCAACATAGAGGAGGACAGTCAGAGCAGAAAACAGTGGTTGACACAACAGATTAATGAAAGAAGAATCGACACCAGCTGCAGCAGTCTGCAATCCTTGACAATTAGCTACAATGTGGGAGTGGACACATGTAATAATTATTATTGTCAGTATGTCATTGAGCCTCGCATAGTTACTGTAATTAATGCAGACCTTAGGCCTTACAGCTGGACACTGCTGCATGATTAATGTGGGAAAAGGGGTCTGGTCTAAACTATCATGTATATCGACATGCAAAACTTGTCATAGATCGAGGTCAAGAATTTTGGCCACAGCCTGGGACATGTGCATGAAATCAAAGCAAAACATGATTTATTTATTGCTCTGTAGCTAGCTAATTGATCATTTGGGCCATGTGCGTTAGTAACTGCTAAAGAAAATCAATGAAAAGTGGCGTTTTGAAGTGGAACTGTTTGAAGAATTAATGAACAGCCATTCAGGAGCATATGCAGTGCTAGCAGCTATGCTATAGGGTGCCATGGAGGCCTTAACTAAAACATGACGATGACAGATCGTTTCCATAATCAATACCGTGCGACATGGTATTGAAGAGCAGCTGATTGGGGCATGTTGCTCTGTGAAGAAAACCAGGCTATGGAAGATGATTTTGAGTTAACTAGTATAGTAATCAGTTTTGATCCCTTGTTACACTATATTATAGATGGTTTTCACATGCGCAGGGATTAGATAATGAGCACCCAAAATTAGTGGATATGATGCGCTATGACGTTGGACATGCCCATTGGTGGGCAGAAGTGGTTGAACTACTGATGTGCAGCTGTTCTTAACCACTTCCGCCCACTAATGGGTGTGTCCAACTTGGTGAGAATTAAATTTGGCGAATTGTGACAACCATTACCAATTCAAAAACAGAAACCACGTGCAGGTAGCACTAGCTTTAGCAGTTTTTAGCACTAGCACTAAAAGACTCTCTACTGTCCTACTACTGCACTCTGAAAGCTCGCAAGGTTTGTTGTTTGTAACTAGAGCATGTTTTCATCTCCGAAATTGAGCTTGGAACTGGATTTGCCAAATTTTAAGCTCGCCAAATTTACCCGCTATACAATTCCCCGCACGAGAAAACAATCTAATATACCAGATCGATCCCTTTCTTTATTGTAATAAATGGTGGAGCATTTTAATGAGTTTGATGGTTTATTGAATGGTCAAAGTCCAAATTGTCAAGTTTAACTACTAGTCCAATATCAGTTAACTTTTGGCTACCGTACACAAAATTAATGGAGGCACACACAATTGCAAATTGTCAAACTTAAATTCGCCAATCAATATTTCAAAGTTAATGCAATTGATGCAGTATTTCTTTTGATTCAGAATTTTTCAATGGACCGGCTCCGTAAACTAAAGCTAAATATATTGCAGTCAATGGTGCCGGTTCTTTTTATACAGCACCGGCAGAATCCGGATACTGTATATTACGTAACTCTGCAATACAAAAGCAATAGGAAAGTATACGGACTGCCGGCGCTCTAGACACAGCGTTTTTTTTGGTATGCCTACCTGTATCAGTGATGTAACAATTTATAGCTCCTGGGCCATTGACCAGGTACATCATGCTAGCCCAATACACTCTGTATAGCAGTGGTATACACAGTAATACCATGGCAGGGTAGTAGCCCTTCCAGTCGCTAGATGGAGGAGGTGGAAGGTCACTAATAGAAGAGGACTTGAGACTGGGTCGGGGTCTCAGCGGTGATCCTTTCCCGGCGTTCAGAGAACCCGTTACCGCGCGCCACTGCTCGGGGCTAATGGTAGCGATGTCAAACGTTAAAAAAAAACAGGAAAAATTTTCTCNGTGATTGACAGTGCCTCACCAGATCCTCTATTATTACTGATTTGTACATAACCTTGAATTTTTACTGTGTTGTGTTGCATGCTGATCGGTCCACTTATACTGTTACTTATCACAACTATCTTATTGTTTAAGAGTTTTAAATTAAAGTTATGTATTAATTGACCCAGATTTGTGTCACTGGGCACCATATTAAAATTTGTGATATTTACAATGTTACAGTTTTCAACTAGGAATTCAATTCTTTGAAAGTTCATAGAAATGTTTTTAATGATTAATTTTTGTTCAATCGAATGAATATTCAATTGAAACCTTAAAAGGTTTGCACGTGGACCTAGGCCTGTATATATTCTGGTGAATACAAAGGAAAAAGCTGATATGTCCGTATATTGATTATCATGTAAATTAAAGGTCATTGTGGTTAGAACTTTGCCAGTATCTATTGATCCTGATAGTTTGAGGTAGAACAGTCCACTAATACTCATTGAATACAATGGATAATCTATAACATAAATACCTGGTAAGAAGAAAATTTCTAACCACTGAACTTCTTGTGGTTTAATCTCACCAAAAAACTTTAGGTCTCTCAAAGTGTAGCACTGGACTGGGCAATGTGTCCTATTTGGAGTAATTGTAAGGAAATCTTTTTCTCCAGTATAGTTTCTTTCAATTTCATCCTTCTCCATTGATGTATTGCATGCTACAAATGTAGCACATAATATAATCATGTAGTATAATGGTTGATTACCCATAACTTTGTCTTATATAATTATATTATGTATATAGCAAACCTTGAACTAAGTTAGCTATAATCTCTTTTTATTTAAACTAACCCTTAAATATTTACAAGAAACCTTTTGAGGAAAAAATGTTATGAAGCTTATCAGGATGTGAATCTACTATATTATACGTAACAACAAAGATTTTTAAACGCATACTATAATATATCAATTTAAACCTTAATTATTGTTCTTACAAATTTTGTGATAAGCTTTGGGATGCAGTTGTTATTTAAAAATTGTTATGTGTGTAAGATTTTGTTTATGTTACAAAACTCAATAAATTGAAGGAACAAAGTCTTTGGGAGCTTTACAACACTGTTTAAATTGTGTTTAATCAATGTAAAGTTTACTTGAGTTCTCAATTAGTTACAATTCATGCAGATCTTACACATATAATAACAATGTTCGACAACATCTATTATAAATTTCCATAATGTAAACAGTGTTGTTTGCTGTCTTGATTCCATAAGTTACAAGAATTAGCCATACCTCTTTGGGAAACTATAAAGAGACTAGTAAACAATACTGTCAAAAGACTATTATTTTTCCAATACCGTAAAGGGGGTAAATTTGTCCTTTTATTCTGCAAATCGCCAAATTAAAAATTGCCAAACAGTTTATATGCATGGGCACGAGCATATGAACAATGCAGCATGCAGAATTAAATTGCCAAATTTAAGATCACCAATATCATGCTCACATAATGCATTATTTTCACACTCTTTATAGATTGTTGAAGATCTCCTTGTGTGTGGGCCTTACATGTACAGTAGCTCACGTATACAGCCACAATAAGTTTATAAACTGTTCTATTAATGGTGGACAAAAGTGCTATATCTCCCAAAAGTTATTGCTTTTGGATTTTGTCTTTATGCATGTTTTTTGTTTACCTAACTNTGTGTAGCAGATTAAGAAAAGAAAAACATTACAGTGCTGCAGACTGCTTTACTCATGCAGTGCTAAGCTTTGTTTCTTCGACTCAAGCGCTAGTTTATTTGGCACCACCCAGGAAACTCCTCCCAACAACTCGAGGGGTCCGAAACTCCTAAAAATGCTGTACGAGATTTCGAAATCTCAAGATTTGGAATAGATTTCAGGATTTCACTCGAGATTTCAAAGATTTCCAGATTTCACATGAGATTTCAAGATTTTCAGATTTCACGAAAGATTTCAAGATTTCACATAGAGATTTCAAGATTTTACATAGAGATTTCAAGATTTCACACAGATTTCAGGATTTCATGCGAGATTTCTTTGAAAATTTCACAGCAGATTTCAAGATTTCATGACAGATTTCAAGATTTCACATAAGATTTCAAGATTTCACGTAAGATTTTAAGATTTCACGCAAAATTTCGGCGATTTCAAGATTTATAACTTGATATCAAGACACATGAGACATCAAAAAACAGCCTTGTAAATTATAACTGTTATATGTTTAAGTTCATATTTTTGCTGTCACCTCATCTTGTACATAAAATTAATGCACATAAACATCCATACTGAAATAAATACAAACACATCATAGTACAGCTTTAACTTAATCACTATATATGAGGAAAGGTTGAGGTGTGACCCATTAGCCAAGCATATCTCAGCTTCTGTGTGAGTACAAAAAATTTTCAATTCATTTTCTGTGCCAGGGGACATCAGACAGTCTGACTTCTTGGAGAAAGATGGTACAATGTGTAGACATATTGTAGTGAATTGTTTCATGTTAGGTGTGTGGATAATTTCAGAAAAAAAAGAACTCAGTAAATGGTATTGCAAAAGTTCTGCCCCATATCATCATCATGAGGTGACGGTCCTGACAAGAGACTGGCCAGTAGCTAGCAATGACCTGAAACTTCAACCAGTTTCTCTGTCAAGAAGAACACATCCTGATTATTCCATTTTTTCTTTGTCGCCATCTGGAGCTAACTTGCAATCAGAGAACTTTGCTTCAGTGCTTCAGAACTTTGCTTCATAGTGTCGGTATCCACGTACGTACGTACGTACGTTAGCAGGTGATCACGTGATCAAATCATAAACAAAAGTATGCGGTAAGTTTACGAACTTTGTGCTCAAATCAGAGATTTCAAATTTCCCTGAGACCAAAGATTTCGAGATTTCAAGCAAGATTTCCAAAGATTTCAAGATTTCAAACGAGATTTCAGCAGGTAGCGTACGAGATTTCAAGGGAGTTTCGGACCCCTCGCAACAACTAGTGCCTTGTAATTGTGCAATAGCTGCGTTAGACGGTGATAGCAGAGAGAAATTTCAGTGCTTTCTGGAAAAGTAAAAGCAAGTTTGTGTTTTCTGATACAAGATTGAAGTTTTCTGATACAAGATTGAAGTTTTTCTGAAACATTTTGCTTTTCCAATACAAAATTTGTGCTTTCTGGACAATTTTTAGCGAAAGTCAAGCCGTCATTTGTAATTCTATTGACCCTTACCTATTTTGAGATGACGCTGCAGTCAGAAAAGAAACCCGTTACAAGCTTGCAAGAGAAGACAAGGCAGGTTTTTTGTTCTACAATGAAAAAATAACCGTTGCTGGGTATTTTTGTTACTAGGCATATGAGCTCAAACAACCAATCAGAACGGATATATAATACCTATACCATAGTAGTACGGGAATTATGGTGATAACCACACCCTCGCCCTCGGGCTGCGCCCTCGGGCTCTGGGTGGTTATCAACCATAATTCCCTACTACTATGGTATAACTATAACGTAACCGCGCTGCATCCGTTGTGCGTTTGCGCATGCGTACATATATAGAAGTAGGGTATTCCCCGGGGGATTTTTTTGCCTAGTTTGTTTATACATACAGTATGATTATGATCTTGCTGTAGTTACTTTCTAAGTTGCTGTCTTGTCTATTATTTAGTGTAGTCTAATAAAGTGTACATACTGTCGACTGTGAGTTTCGTTAGTCTCACAACCTTTNACCATCATACTGAGGGGTCAACAGGCTACACTGACTGATATGGTGTCTCACTCTTCAATTGAACTCAAAGAACCACTACTGGCAGATGTGGTGCAAATCAAGAAGGAATGATTCATGCATAACATATGACCTCACAGCAAAATTAAAGTAATTGTGTGTTGTTTTTCACAGCAAGTATAATAATATGTAATTTTAAACTAGCAGTTTATTCAAACATAATTATAATAGTGTGTGCATAATTTAATACAATTACTTATTATACAAGGTAGTAAATAATACAAGGCAATTGCATTTATTCCTCAAATATTTTTTTTTTACTTTGAATACTTCAATCACATTAAAATGAACTATATGTCATCCACGCAATTTATATGCTTACCTGAACATCCCTGAATTCATCATAATATTATGCTAATTATAATTTTGCTACATAAACAGCTAGTAAGCATACTGTGTTTGCATACAATATGAACTACTCCTCCTTCACCTTGGCACACTTGTCCTGTGCATTGGGTGTGGTCTCAGAGAGCTCAGACATGATGGCCTCCAGCACTTGCAGAGCCAGGAGACTAGTCTTTAGAGAACTAACAACAGGAACACTTGTACAACGTACAACAACGGAGTACAATTAATACAGCAACAGAACTATAATATACACACATATTAAGTATGTAACCTCTACTTCATTGACAATTGTTTACAAAGACCCAAATTAGTAAACACTGAAATTGAAAAATTAAGGCCTCGTTTACACGTATGCGTTTAGTACTAAACGACGACAGAGGGCATTTACACTAGAACACAGTAAATGAAAATGGGCGTTCACACGTATGCGGTTACAATGCACGTGTGAGCTGCCAGCTGTCACGAGTGTAGTTAGCTTTCTCGATTTCAAGGGAAAAAAGCCTCCAAACTGGCAAGATGAAAAAACATTTTGGTAGACAGATGATGATTGTAAGCTACCGTAAAATGCAACAAAATGGCCCACGAGTCCAGTTAACAGTTTTGAAGTCTACATGTGTTTTGCTTGTACAGTAACACACGAGCCTACTGCTGTCTTCGTTTACCAATTAAGTTCTGCACTTTACAAAAGTATACGTTTTGGTAAGCATTTATGGAGGTATCGTGTAGATGCATGCTGTATCCGTATACTTTAGTTTGTGTTTATAATACTAAAATGCATACGTGTATATAAAAGGGGCCTAAAAGTTTGGTAAAGATCAACAATTTAATAAATCTGCGTACCTACAGAGGGCCTTGAATGAAAATCATATGCACTGCTTGCAACAAGGATACGCACACATGTACACAACCCTATACATAACATACCGTACAGGACTAAATATTAGCAGGAATGAATTAAATTAGGCGGATTGTCAAAATTTTCATGCAAATTTATAGAAAATGCCATTGTGTGTAATCCACAAAATTTAATGTTCTGTTTTGCATGGGTATACAATGAAGGTACAAGTACGAAATCTTAGAAAGATGGATCAGGTATCTACAAAACGTTAAAGTGGTAAAATCATGTACCTGATGACCTGGACTAAATACATCTACGACCTTCTTGAGCATCTGTAGGTCGACCTCCTCGCTCCCACACACAGCACTCTCCAACATCTTAGCAGAGAAGAGAGAGAGAAGAGGAACTGGGACAATGGTGGACATACCCTCACGGACTGCTGATACCTGAGGGGGAGAAAGAGAGAGATACTACCATTAATCATGTTGAACTTTGAACCTACAGATAACTTGACATAATAACAAAATTTATTTGTTATCCCAATTGATGCTCATCAAAATACTATATAGTCAAAATTAATACTAACTCTGATGCATGCTAATAATTACAGGGTCTCCCCTCTATCCACCCATTCCCTATCTATTCCCTACCTCTTCCAGATCGTCAGTGGTGAGTGATATTCCAGCCAGTAGCTTCCACATTGGCTGGGCCAGGTGAAGGTCAAGAGGCTTCTTGGTTCTCATGGCAACTCCAAACAACACTCCTAGGAACTTCAAGTGTTTGATGTCTTGTGGAGAGCTACAGCTGGGATCAAAGACGAAACGATCTGTGTTGAAGCCACACTTGTTGTGAGCATTGGGAGTCTGGATGAGCAGCTTCACAACTCCTTTTTCTAGCTCCTGTGGATGGGATATTGTGTAATGTTAATGCAAAGTAAAGTCATAAGAGCTCTATAGAATATTATTGCTTTTTAAGACTTAAGAGTGCTGGATAAATAGGAGATGTTTATTGAACTGCATGAAGTAAAGTAATGTATTCATATCATATTAGAAACACTGACCACCTATACCTAGCTCACACACTGTGTGTGCTATGGTCTCATCAAAGACTCCCCATCATCATCTGCTCTCTCCCCAAGGAGGTTGACTTTCCTCTACTAGCTCTCTTACTTGCTATAGTCTTCTCTGCATGGAGTTGCCTTCCTTCAGTGCAGTAGGCAATATGTTCATGGACAGATGCATTTGTTGTGATGTTCCTCATCCTCATCAGGCCTCACGGTTGATTTATGGTGACTAAGGGGTTAAAAATCGAAATTTTACGTCTCCACAAGTTACCATGGCATGTAGCATCACAGATACAGCTAAACCTTATTTGGAGCAACATTGGATATTCATAGTAAACTAGCTACATGTATTTATAGTCCTCATATTTTTGCTGATAACACAAGACACCGAGATTTACGCGTAAACAACTTCCAATGAATTTCATATCAACCCCACCCACTTTTTTTTGCAAAGCTGGTCGCGTATGAGTAGAACATAAATACTGTTACTCTAACTGAGTGTCTAATAGTCTACAGTCTTTTGTGTTGTCCTCAGTATTTCCATTGGCTACCAGTGTCTGCGATTGTCTTTGTTTGCGTACTCTGAACCGTGTCACTGATTTTCTGAGCATGCCCATTAGCGCCGAGCACTGGCGCGGGGTAACGGGTTCTCTGAACGCCGGGAAAGGATCACCGCTGAGACCCCGACCCAGTCTCAAGTCCTCTTCTCCTATTAGTGACCTTCCACCTCCTCCATCTAGCGACTGGAAGGGCTACTACCCTGCCATGGTATTACTGTGTCTACCACTGCTATACAGAGTGTATTGGGCTATCATGATGTACCTGGTCAATGGCCCAGGAGCTAACACACTGAATACCAGCCCATACATCAATGGAGGTAGGCATAAAAAAGAATTATGTCCACCAAAGTTTTAAGTTGTATCAAAAAAACTGCAGTGTTGAGTTTATTCATGTATGATGTATTCATTTTTTTGTGTATACTGAATCTACTCCCACAAGGAATTACTGCTGATCTCAGCTCTTCTTTCATGAACCATCTGTTGAGCCGACCCCTGTTTTCTGTTCTGAGTGTCCTCCTCTATGTTGCCATGGTGATAATAGTGATGTTCTTTGGTATTGAAGAACACAGGAGTTCAAGACTCAAAGACAACCATCACTGGATGCTAACTCAGCAGCTACCTCATCTAGACCTGTTCTGGTTGACCTTTGGACCTGATTGTGAGGTCATTTATGACCCACAGACTGGCAATGTGTATGCTACCCTGACAATGAAGGACTTGAACTCCACAGAATGTAAGTCGGGACCATTGTTACTGTCTCGGATATTGTAGTGCTTGATCGAGTCATGTGTTTAATGATTATGATGCTCCTCCATGCATGCATGTGTGTACATATGTTTGTGTGATTGTGAGTGCAGAAAATGGGCACCTAACTTAAGTGTGTGTGCATGGTCCTCCAGTCACGTGTGCATTTATCAGGCGCATGAATATAGCCTCATATATACCCAGGCCCTCCCCCAATGCAAAATAGTCTTAATCTTTGTATCGACCTGCCAATTTGTAATATTTAAAGTACATTCTTGGTTAGACCTCTATGGCTTTCAAAGTACTGTATAGCGGGAAATATTCGTAGTTCAAAATTTCGTATAAATTGTTAAAAATGCACCAGAAAATTTTTTTGTAGTTTTAAATTTCGTATACGCGGCGCGCGCTCGTATATGCATAATGCGGAAGTTAAATTTTCGCAGTTTTAATTTTCGTATATTCGAACGGCATACGAAAAATACGAAAATTTGCACCATACAAAAATTTCCCGCTATACTCGGTAACACTCCTAGTTCTCAAGGCTATAAGCATTTAAGTGACTCGGTCTTTTACCAGTGATACTAGCTATATATTTGCCGGAGCAAACATTGAGATCAGTCCTTTACTGGACCTTATTTTTAGTTGGGATTGTTTGTAAAGATAAGAGAATTTTAGTTTTCAAATATGTATTTGTGTGTCTTTTTTATACATACATGTACAATGTTGTACTGTTTCTTTGATGAAGTTTTTTCTATTGTCTCCAGTTGTCTTGAGGTGTGTTTGTACCTCATCATGTTCCTCTGCAAAACGAGATGACCAGACTCCTCCCACTGCCCGTGATCTCATGATGGGAGTGGTCTCATTCTTCCTCCAACTGTCCTCTCTAGTGCTACTGGCAATGCTCCTCCTACTAGCTGGAGATGTGGAGAGAAACCCTGGACCCTTTCATGGTGAATAGTATAATCACAAACTTGCAAGATGACAACATTGTTATTTACCTCTGCATGTTATTATATCTCTAGAGCTTGAATTTAATAAGGATCATTTGGCTGTGTGTCAGTGTCTCAAAGCTATGGAAAAAGAGCATATCATTGAATTAGGACAAGCTCTAGGATTGTATCTTTCCAAACTACAATATATGAAGGAACTACCAAGAGACATGGTTGCTGCCTGGCTTAGAGCGGAAGATGATGTTCTAACCAAACTAAGTGGTCCACGATCTTGGGAGAGTTTAGTAGTTGCTCTGCAGTCAATTGGTCAAAATGGAATTGCTACAGACATTTGCCAGTTACAAGATCTAAAGTTGCAGGATTTAAGTCTACAGTCATCCTGTAAGTAAAGTATTATTAATTTATTTTGTCTGCAAATCTACAATCATTATTATTTCAGTATATGATTTTTTTGTTAGGTTCTGTGTTAGCATTCGTGCATGCTGTTAATTCTTTGCTCTCATACATGTAGCTACCAGAGATTTTCCTCAGAAGAGAAGAAGACCAATATCCTTTGACTCTGATTCAGTGACTGTGAGGTCTGTTACTGCCAATGTAGCTCCTCTTCATGGGAATAAGAGTGGTAAGTTTGTGGGCACCTTTAATTCATGGTGAGGACGACAAGGCTTGTAATGTCATACATGCTAGTTTAGTCTAATGTAACTCGCATTTTACAGTTTCATATAATTATTAAATAATTTGGTTGTTTGTCTAACTTACAGGTTTGGAATTGGCGATATTAACTGAAGCACTCAGCCCAGCGAAAGACAAGTGGCATGAAATTGGAGTTCAGTTGGAAATTCCACTCTCTCAACTCAGTTCTATTGAAGACATGTTTCCATCTGTTGATCGTCGACTGAGTGAGATGCTGGGATACTGGTTGGATGGCAACACCAAGACACCAATCTGTTGGGAGTCCATTTTAGAGTGTTTGAGAGCATCTACTGTTAGCAAGAGAGGACTAGCAGAAGAACTATGGGAAAAACACTGCAATGGTTAGTTTAAAAGACCCAGTGACTGCAGCTGCATACAATTAAAAATGCTTAATTAATTGGATGTCAAGCAGGCTTTGTGCTTAAGTAAACAATAAACAATTAATTGTATGCCATTATCCTTTTTTTATTGCTCTGTGTGCAGCTGATTCTAATTATGATGCGTGTGGCACTAAAGATAGTGATAAAAGTCTTCCAGCCCCCAAAAAAGCAAAATACAGCTTTCCTTACCTTGATGATTTACCTAGTTACAGTGAGGATCCCGAAGAAGCAGAATTAATTAAAGTTCAGCTTAGTATGGAATTTGATGATATGACTAAAAAATTCCAGAATCTGATTAACATCACAGAATTTTTTTTAAATAAGCAGAAAAAGACTGTTGAGTATATTATGTTTTGTGTATCTCAGTTTAGAAAAGTTAATTGGCTACGTCCTAATAGCCAGTGTGATCAACAAGCAGAGCTTCAGGATCAACTTCAAACAGCACAGTCAATAGAAAATGCCATGAAAATAATAAGTGATTACTCTTCATTCTTTAATTATTGTTTGGTGGAAGTGATCATTACACGTCTTGTCAATGAAGAAGGAGTAGCGGAACTAAGGCAAGCCCTTACAGATTATGAAAAAGAGTTCAAGATGTATGCAAAGCGAACAGTGTTTAAATGTCCCCCAGACTTGGGAGTAACTATTCAAGGTTGGCCCTCATTCCTTGTTAAATTGCATCCTAAAAAATATGAAGGATGTGGACTTGATCAGTTAACAGAATTAGTAAAAGCAATCGCTCAAATTTTGAATCTGGAAAACTGGCTACCAATACTCAAGTCTATTAGACGAGGATGTATAGAGTTAACACTTCAACTCCCTCAACAAGTCTATAAGATTACATTCCCTCTCTCTTCTAAGCAAGAAGAAGATCTAGCAGATCTTGGAGTTATTAAAATCTCTGCTGGTGCCTACCAATATCCTCGTCACCAGGATGAGGATGGTGATGATGATGGTCACCATGGAGATGATAAACCAGATGGTGGACCTGGTGGTTCACCTAGTGTACATGATTCAGGAAAAGGTACAAGTATATCAACAGAGCCAAAACAGGTACGGTATACACTTGTCATGATAATTGTCATGTACATGTATAACATTATACTTATATGTCATTATATTTATAGTCTGGTAAAATCACTATAATGACATATACAAATACATGCATATTTCATATGTAGGATATAGATCAGGATATGGACATTGATCCTTACGACCTTGAGGTAGACTTTGAACCTACCCAAAGTTACGATGAAGCTCAGCGACAGCAACTTGATCAGGAACAGACTACAACTCGTGGAATAGCTACTCCGTTACACATTGCAGCTCTTGATGGAAAACTAGATCAGGTTAAGATTCTAATGGATACTCAAGGTACCTCAATCAGTCCATTACAAAAGGATCAGTCGGGAAACACAGCTCTTCATTGTGCTGTTAAAGGTCATCACCTTGATGTTCTGAAGTGTTTTGTTGAAATTGAACAGTTTAGTCCTTCTGCCATCAATAATTTTGGTGAAACTCCACTGCACCTAGCAGCTCGGCTTGGACACCTTGACATTGTAAAATATCTAATATCTGAACAAAATGTTGATCCGATGTATAAGGGTAAAAGTTATTACCGTATCACTCCACTACATGCTGTTTGTATTGGAGGAAATCTTGACGTATTCAAGTACCTAGCTAAAGAATTTGAGAAGTATTATGATGTCAATGAGATTATTACTGACAAAACTGAACTTGAGCTTACATCTCTCCATTATGCTTCGTTTAAAGGTCACACTGACATTGTAAAGTTTATCATTGAAAAGCTAAACTGTGAGCCCAACATTTCAGGAAAAGTTGGTTTCACACCTCTTCATTGTGCAGCCCAGGAGGGACACGTGGACACTGTGAAATATTTGATTGACAGTGCGAAATGTAATCCTTCTCAAAAAAGTGATGAGGGACAAACTTCTCTTCATCTAGCTGCTAGAAGTGGGCACCTAGAAGCTGTCAAGTTGCTATTAGACAGAGGGTGTAACATAGCTAGTAGAAATAACGTTGGGAACACTCCTTTTCATCTTGCTTCTGGCAAAGGTCACTTAAACATAGTAAAATTCTTCATTTCAGTATTAAAATGTGATCCAAACATTACTGGAGAAAAAGATTTGATGCCAATTCATTGTGCAGCTCAAGGTGGACATGTGGATGTAGTGGAGTACTTAATTGTCAGTGGAAAATGTAGCCCTTCACAAGAGAATCGTTCCAAAGTCACTCCTCTTCATGTTGCTGCTGCTCATGGTCAACTCGAAGCCGTCAAGTTACTACGACGCAAAGGTTGTGATCCATTCTGTAAAGATATTAATGGCATGGCTCCTCTACACTTTGCTGCAGTAAAAGGTCATGCGAATGTAGTAGAATTCTACACTACAGAGTTAAAGTGTGATCCAAACATTACTGGACAAAAAGGTTGGACACTTCTTCATTATGCAGCTCAAGGCGGTCATGTGGATGTAATGAAGTATTTGATTGACATCGCAAAATGTAACCCCTTAAAAGAGAATAGTCTTCACATTGCTGCTGGAAATGGACACCTAGAAGTTGTCAAGTTACTACTAGACAAAGGTTGTGATCCTTCTGATAAAAATAATGACGGTAATACTCCTCTTCACTTCGCTGCAGAAAATGGCCACAAGAACATAGTGAAATTCTTTGTTACAGACTTAAAATGTGATCCAAACATTATAGGAGGAAAAAATTGGACACCTCTTCATTATGCAGCTCAAGGTGGACATGTGGATGTAATGAAGTATTTAATAGACATTGCAAAATGTAACCCTTTACGAACAAATAGTAATATACTTCACATTGCTGCTGGAAATGGTCAACTCAAAGCCATCAAGCTATTACTGGACTGCGGTTATGATTCATCTTGTAGAAATGGTGATGGTTTAACTCCTCTTCATTTTGCTGCTTTGCATGGTCGTGAGAATATAGTAAAATTCTTTGTTACAGAGTTAAAGTGTGATCCAAACATTACTGGCCGAAGAAGTTGGACACCTCTCCATTTTGCAGCTCAAGGTGGTCATGTAAATGTAATGAAATATTTGATTGATGTTGCAAAATGTAACCCCTCACAAGAGACTAGTGATAAAGCTACTTCTCTTCACATTGCTGCTGGAAAAGGTCAATTAGAAGCTGTCAAGCTATTAGTAGACAAAGGTTGTGATCTATTATGTAGAGACATAAATAATACCACTCCTCTTGACAATGCAAGACTTTATGGTCACTCAAGTTTAGTGGAATTCTTTATCACCAACTTAGAAAGTGATCCAAACATTCCTAAGGAAAATGGTTGGACTCTTCTTCATTATGCAGCGCAAAAAGGTCATGTAGACGTGATAAAATATTTAATCAATGTTGCAAAATGTAACCCATCACTAGAGATTAGTGATAAATCAACTCCTCTTCACATTGCTGCTGCTAATGGTCAACTAGAAGCTGTCCAGTTGCTAATAGACAAAGGGTGTGATCCATGTCATAAAAATACGGACAACAGAACTCCTCTTCACTTTGCTGCACTGGATGGTCATGTGAATGTAATGAAATTGTTGATCAATGTTGCAAAGTGTAACCCCTCACAAGAGACTAGAGATAAAGCTACTCCACTTCACTTGGCGGCTGGAAATGGTCATTTGGATGCTGTTAAGTTACTAGTAGACAAAGGTTGGAATCCATCTGCTAGAGTTGATAGTGACACTCCTCTTCACTTTGCTTCACGTTATGGTCACTTAAATGTTGTCAAATTCTTCATCACCGAGTTAGAGTGTGACCCTAATGTTCTTGGTCAAAATGGATGGACTCCTCTTCATTATGCAGCTAAATATGAACATGTAGAACTAATAAACTATCTAATTGACATTGCCAACTGTAACCCCTCACAAGAGACTAAACATAAAGTCACTCCTCTTTCGATTGCTGCCATGAATGGAAAACTACAAGCTGTCAAGTTACTCAGTTTGGATAAAGGTTGTGACCCATTTTGTAGAAACATTAATGGTGTCACTCCTCTTCATGGTGCAGCTGCTAAGGGTTACTTGAATATAGTCACGTTCTTCATTAAACAGTTAAAGTGCGATCCTTGTATACCAGGACCTGTGGGTAACACTCCACTTCATGTTGCAGCACAAATGGGTCATATTGATATAGTAAAGTATTTGATTGATGATGCAAAGTGCAGCCCTTCAGTGACTAACACTACTAGTGAAACACCTCTTCATCATGCTGCTATGTTCGGGCAACTAGAAGTTGTGAAACTCCTAGTTTCAAAGGGTTGCGATCCTTCCTGTAGGGATGGATCAGGTATCACACCTCTTCACTGTGCAACCAATGGTGGTCACACTAATTTAGTAAAAGTCTTCATCAAAAACTTCAAGTGTCATCCAAATATTCCAGGACCCAATGGTAACACTCCTCTTCACTTTGCAGCAAAAGCAGATCGTATGGATATAGTAAAGTATTTGATTGATGATGTAAAGTGTAGTCCTTCAGTGACTAACAATCACAATCAAACTCCTCTCCATCTTGCTGCTATGGGTGGACAACTTAAAGTTGTGAAACTCCTCACTTCAAAGCCTTACGACTATGATCCAAATAAAGTTGATATGTTTGGGATGACTCCTCTCAGCTATGCAGAACATTTTGGGCACCTACACCTTTTTCAATATCTAGTCACTTAACTATAGATGATACGTACCAAGCATAATTATATTAAATTTTAAATCTTTATTGTACATATGTTGTAATATTAGTTATTTTTGTTATATACAGTGCTCGTATAATATTATGTAGGTGTACACCAATATTGGTCTATAAAGTTTGTGTTTTATTTAGTGTGTTATTACTGATTATTTTATTATGATTATATATAGTATACCAATAAAATTTGTGTTATATATATATATTTATTCTTATTATATGCATGCATATAACTCAAAAGATAATAATTATTGCTATAAATAGTGCCACTATACGTTAATCTGAGTCATAGATGTCATAGTCTGAGTCATCATAATAGTCACTGCCACTTCTCCTCAGCATGTAGTTGTCCATGTCAATACTGCGACAGTTTCTAATGGCGTAGCGAAGTCTCTCTGCTAAGATCTCCTGAGAGGAGTAGCTTGGAACACGAAGTTGAAAGAAACAAGTTTGAGCAGTCGGAAGGGAGTCATTGGACTGTGTGTGTGTGTGTGTGTGTGTGTAAGAGAGAGAGAAAGAGGGAGAGTAAATAATAATGAGATGAAGCTTCAAAAATGAAGAGGCATGGGGTAACCAAGATATAGCCAAAGGGTACGTGTAGAATAAGAAACAAAGGAAGGAACAGATCCTTTGCTTGAGAAAAATTTTCATGTAGACCTTATAGATTTTGGAACCATCGCATGATAACTTAGTTCCCACTCTCCATCCTTACCTGAGTGCAGACTGATATTTGGAATCTCTGTGGTATTTCACTGACTCTCAGTGGTAGTCGGGAACGACCAGACACAAACCTCAGGAAGAGGATCCTCTCTTCGTTGGTGAAGGAGTCTAGAGTTTGCCACAACCACTGAATGACACTGTCACCTTCAGCAGTACCATCACGATACCTGCATGAATGGGGACAATGACAATTCCATATATAAAACACACGATACCTTCACACCCAATAGAAGCACAAATGAAAAAAAAAAAAAATAGCCATATAGGCTAAGTTTTTGATATAGTATATACAAGTATAAAATGTAAAAAATTTTAGACTACCAAAACAGTATTACTAAATGTAGTGATTGTTTCATATTCAAAGCTTGTGATGATTGTTAGTTGCATTACCTGACAACCTTCTTGAGCATCTGTAGGTCAACCTCCTCACTCCCACACACAGCACTCTCCAACATCTTAGCAGAGAAGAGAGAGAGAAGAGGAACTGGGACAATGGTGGACATACCCTCACGGACCGCTGATACCTGAGGGGGGAGGGAGAGAGAGAGAGAGATTGTCAAGCTGATATGATTTTAAAAAAGTGTTTTAACAGTAACCAGTCCATGCACTATGGCATCAGAATTCATGCAAATGTAATAGTAGAAGCTTTCAAGATTTTATTCACAGTTTACCAGACCATAACATAGATAGCTATATATCTAGTCCACCAAATAAGAGATACATATACATCATTCATGGCAATACCTGTAGGTCTAATTCGTGCAGTCTGAACTGAAGTGCCCTCTCAACGTACTCCTTCCTGTTCTGATAGGTGAGCTTGATGCCACTCCCACCTGGGACAATGGGGACAAACTGACCAGAGATACTCTGAGCCTCAAACAACTCAATGGGAATCATCTGTATTAAAAAGAGATTAAAAGTTTAAGAGAGAAAGGATCGAGAGATATGTTCATGTAGACGAATAAAAAACAACAAAAACAAAAAACAAAAAAAAATTAACAACAAACTAATAAACAAATTTTGTGCATGTGATGTGTGTGTGTGTGTGTGTGTGTGTGTGTGTGTGTGTGTGTGTGTGTGAATATACAGTACCTCTGAGAACTCCTCTTCTCTGATGCCACTCTTGTGGATGTCTCTTATACTGTTCATAGTTTGAACAAACATCAGATCAATCTACAGCAAGGGAAAACAATAATAAACTTTGACTAAGTCAATGTATAGCTTTAGTGCACAAAACTATACTCTCCAATTGATGCTCACCAATACCATAGTAAGCAACTATAAGTGCTAATAATTACAGGGTCTCCCCTCTATCCATGCACACATTCCCTATGTAACCCCTACCTCTTCCAGGTCGTCAGTGGTGAGTGATATTCCAGCCAGTAGCTTCCACATTGGCTGGGCCAGGTGAAGGTCAAGAGGCTTCTTGGTTCTCATGGCAACTCCAAACAACACTCCTAGGAACTTCAAGTGTTTGATGTCTCGTGGAGAGCTACAGCTGGGATCAAAGACGAAACGATCTGTGTTGAAGCCACACTTGTTGCGAGCATTGGGAGTCTGGATTAGCAGCTTCACCACTCCTTTTTCTAGCTCCTTTGTTTGTAAAGTGAAGAATAGGAAAATATTACGGTAAAGGCTATCAAAGAATGACAGGAGAGCTAAACACTTTTATCAAGGATCTCAAGAAGCATCCCTACCTAACAAACATTGGTCAACAAACCCATTAATGGCCATACAAGGTTAGGAGGTATGCACAGCACTTAAGTATTTAAAAGTTTTTCCTAGACATGTACACCAACCTACCTCACACATCTGTGCTATGGTCTCATCAAAGACTCCCCCAGCATCATCTGCTCCCTCCCCAAGGAGGTTGACCTTCCACGCTCTGGAGTGACACCTCAACTCCTTGGCCTCCTTTGCTAAGATCTGAGAGGCTATCTGAGGATATACTACCTTAGAGGTACGATCACTGAAGAGAGAGGGAGAGAGAGAGAGAGAGAGAGAGAGAACAAAAATGAAACTGTTACAGCATATGATTGACAACAGAGTAAGCTTGACATCCCTTCCCAAGGAAACATTACAGTGTCTATTATGCTATTACTAGGAGCTTACTCTGGTGATATTCTCTGCACATTGATGGTGGGTCCGTGTTGCTTGGTAACCATGGTTCTACTCATCACCCCGGCAACCATCCCCTCGATGGAGATGGGGGAGAGGAGAGATCGGGTGCAACTGTCAGAGAGAGGGTTGATGTAGAACCGAGACATGTCCCCCTGGAAATGAAAGAAACAATTTATTGATGTATAAAAAAACAATGCTAGATATCTATGACAACTTTGATCAACAATATCTCAGGCTGTGAGAGTCTTTAGAAGCTAAGACTTGGACTATTGCGATTGGCATGAAGAGAGATTTCAAATGATATTATTTCATTAGGTTTTGTATCAAAAGCTAAAATGGCCAATTTTGATAAAATTCAGGGATTTTTCTCAAATTTGGGTCAAAATCAAACCTATATGAAAATAGGTATCATTTGAAAGATCTTTTCATGCTAATCACAATGGTACTAGTCCCAGCATTCTATGTCCTTCGTAGCCTGAGATATTACTGGTTAAAGTGTACAATTTCAGTCCACCTGACAAACTATATGCATGCATTAATAATCAGTACTGTATACAACTTACCCTTGGTTCAGAGCGAGTGCTAAACAGTCTCCACGATGTAGTGATAGTCTTGGAGAAGTGGTTCAAGAGCAGCAACCTTGCATGGATGGACTCACAAGGCACATCTCTGAGTGCCGAGTACTGCACTGGCACACTACTAGGCACAGTGAGATTACTGACTCCCTTTATTGGAGGAGGGGAGTCACAGGCAGCTCCGTGACGAACAGCAGCTGAGATTTGTTGGAGGCCATTGCCAGAGAGAGCATCCATTAGTTTGGGAGTTGACTGAGTGGCTGAACTAGACACCCCATACTATGAGTAAAATGTGTATGTGTGTGTCATAAAGATTTGACTCACATATTGACAATAAAGTAGTGCATAGTGGGTAAATTTGGTGCTCAAGAATTAAATTTGCCAATTGGCGAATTATTCTTCAAATTGCCAAACAGTTTTCCATCACAGACGTGCACACATATAAACAGCATGTAGAATTAAATCACCAAATTTAAAATCGCCAATCTTGCTAAAATGGGAATTTGACAGATTTTAAGCCTGCCAAACTTACTTGCTATAAAATTCCTACCTGATGTTTTCCCCAGTAGTAGACCTTGCCATCCTCAGTGAGTGCAAGCATGTACTGGGCTGCAGTGGCAATGTCTATGACTCTCTCATCATTGGGAAATGCAATGTACTGAGCGTCTACACCTTGGCCAAGACTGTCATACAGTTTACCTGTGGGCGAGTGAAGGATCAACTTTTAACACTGACAAAAAAACAATACAAAACTCTTAACAAGGAAAACTATCAAAGTTTCATGGATTCAGGGGGCCATCCTTGCAAATATAAACTATATACATTGCAGAACTGTGGTCGAGGTTAGAATGACAATCTGAGAAATTAAACGCATTATCAGACATTTCGTGACTTACCAAACACACAGACTTTTCCTTCAACGTTGATGAGAGCAGAGTACCTGTTACCAGAAGCTATCTTCACAAACGGACCAAAGGCTCTCAAATGAGGCAACAACTAGAGAGAGAGAGAGAGAGAAAATACTTATCATAACTTTTAAAATCTGAAGTTTTCAAAATGCTCGATAATGGACAAAAAAAAAGTACGGAAATTGGTATGCTGTAATGATACTGATTGTTAAATTTAAAATTTAAGTGGAAATTGAAACTTCTCAAGTTTATACGGAGTTGAAGTTCATATAGAAATCAGCTAGTCTAGGCATTAACTCCATGAAAATCCTACCATGAAGTGATAGTGGTCTCCTGAGATGTCCCTAGTTCCAAAGGCACAGTTGTCAGACTTGCCACTCCCAAACACCTGGCTACCATCCTCAGAGAGAGCCAGAGTGAACATCTGACCACATGTCACCTACAAACATAAGCAATATCACAAATCAGTGATTGAAGGGCAGGGTACGTAAAAAATCTGTGTAATACCGTATAGCCGGAAAATTTGGCGAGAATTAAATTTGCCGGATTGAGCAAACTTCGAATTTGGCGGATTTTAATTTGGCGGAGCGAGCCGATCACGTGCACAATATGCGTACGTACGCATATACGTATACGCACACGCACTAAATATTGGCGGATTTTAATTTGGCGCTACTAAGTCTCATCCGCCAATCCGCCAAATTTAATTCCCCGCCAAATTTTCCGGCTATACGGTATACAGTTTTTGAAATCTGTGTAATATAGTTTTTGAAGAGGTTTATACAATGAATTTTCTAAATAGTACTTTTAAACCAAGCTTGTCATTGCCTATGCATGCAGGCATGCACATACCAAGCTTTAAATATTTATAATACTGTAGACAAGGCCATACAGCAATGGTTCATGCATGTGCAAAGCTAAAAGTATATGGATGATGCTCGAATAGTTACATGCATGCTCACAATTCCTGCATTACAATGTGTACTACAGATCATTCCACTCACATATCCGATCTTGATGTCCACTAGTTCAGTTTGTTCGTCAGCATCCATGAACTTCTCCACTTGGGTCACATGACCAACAGATCCCGAGGGCACATCTCGTCCATGTCCCAACTTCCCGTTCTCCTTTGAACCAAAGGTGTAGAGGACACCATTGCTAGTGACAGCAGCACAGTGATAGTCACAGCCAGCCACCTAGGAGAGGAGAAAAAACATAATGTCATGTATGTGATACATCACAACCGCAATTTCTTATTGAGTTATGAATTTTTACTACATGTACATGCAGATACAAAGAAAATTTTGCTCTCTATGTGGACTATACATAACAAGTTCAGTGGATTATAGGCTTGCAATAATCATACAACTGTGCATGTGTTATCTATATGTGAACTAGGATGGGAATATTAAAATTATTGACTTGCATATTGAGAAGATACACTTTTGAGGTAACATAGAATGAAGATAGCAATCAACCTATTAAGCGACACTCTTACCATCTTCACATCTTTTCCTCCGAGGGCTTCAACCATCTTGGGTGTCCTTACATTTTCTGAGGTAGTGTGACCTAATCGACCTTTGTACCCTTTCCCCCAGCTGTAGACATCACCAGTTTCAGTGACAGCCAAAGCAAATCCCTCGTCAGTTGAAGTACTCACTCTGGGACCACCGATCACCTGGACCACTGGGATACCTGCATGGAGAGTGAGAGATGAGTGAAATTCAGTGAAGTGTAATGTTAGAAATGTGTTGTTAGAATAGTCACTGATCAAAAATCACCAAAAGAAAAAACATGCATTATTAAGGTAATGTATTCTTTTTAATACAACTTATCTAGGCTACTGTTACAGGAAAGAAAATCTTTAGAGTCACCCATACCCATACAAGTACGTAATCCCTTCAGCAATACAAATTGTGAGACTAATGCATGCTCTCTCTCTCTCTCTCTCTCTCTCTCTCTCTCTCTCTCTCTCTCTCTCTCTCTCTCTCTCTCNCTGCTCATAATGTCTTGTAAGCGTTCAAATTCAAACTGCACGTGGTCGCACATTTTAATACACGCATATTGTTCTACACACATTATGGCTTCACTACGCGGTGTAAATTACTACACGTACAACTTCCGTGCAATAGCACCTTTAATACACTTAGGAAGAATGAAGACAGTGATCAAGCAAACAATCGACTCTCTTACCATCTTTACATCTTTTCCTCCAAGAGCCTCAACCATCTTGGGTGTCCTTACATTCTCTGAGGTTGTGTGACCTAATCGACCTTTGTACCCTTTCCCCCAGCTGTAGACGTCCCCAGTATCGGTAACGGCCAAAGCAAATCCCTCGTCAGTTGAAGTGCTCACTCTGGGACCACCAATCACCTGGACCACTGGGATACCTGGAGAGAGATAGGGATGAGTGCCATCAAATGTAAGCATTTAGAAACACATACATACATATGTTGTAATGGCCTTGTCAAAAATTATCAAAACTACAAACACAAAGAGAAGGTGTATTCTAAATAATTTAGCTCTCTACTTAGCTAGTTAGCTACCTACAGGAAAGAAAATCTTAAGAGGAAAACAATTAAATTTTATGCGTGGCTATAAAAGTTTATAGTCTAAGAGTTGTTCGATCTCTCTAGCAATGTAAGTAATGAGAGCCTAACACATACACTTTCCCTCACCTTGTAGTCCACTGATGACTCTCATCTTGGTCTCGTTCTCCGATCCTCCGTGTCCAAGGCGACCATAAGATCCCTCCCCCACTGACATCACACTGCCATCAAACTTGACAGCATACGTACAATAACTCCCAGCAACAATCTGAGGAGATAAAGATAAGAAACGAGAGAGAGAAAAGGTTATAAGTAGATAAGTTGAAAGCATTCAAAAGGCACATAAAATCACAAATAAGAGTGTTACAAGAAAAAAACATTACAATATCAAAAACACATACCCATGCACACACTCATACCCACACACCCACACACCCACACACCCACACACTCACACCCCCACCTGTTGCACATCCTTCCACTCATCCACCAGAGCTGGTGTGGCATTCTCTCTCGTGGAGTGACCTAGCTGGTTCCAAGACCCCTTGCCCCACGTGTAGACCACGGAGGATATCCTCTGCCACCAGTCCTGAGGTCTCTCACTCATCCACTCCAAGATCTGCTGGTCCATGGAAAGACTCCACACAGAGTTGTCCTGAGGGGAGAAGAAAAGTAGTTAGCTTGATTGAGTTATAAAATTAAAATGTTTGAGTCGTAACTTTAATGATTGGTCATAAGATTAATGCTTGAGTCATTACTTTAATGTAATACTTAAAACTTTACTTAAACTTACTTAAAGCTTACTTTACTTTAAACTTTAATGTTTGAGTTATAACTTTAATGATTGGTCATGACTTTAATGCTTAAGTCATGACTTTAATGTTTGAGTCATAACAAACACCCAAACTCAGATTGGCTAACCATAGTACTCACAGTGGGCTGGTACTTCTCAGTAGGGGGTATCTCTGATGGTAGTTTGAATCCCACGTCTTTGGGGAGGGAGGATCGTTTCGTGAGGGACTCGGCCACTCGTACAGAGCGGGTAAAGTCTGCTAACCACACCCACTCCTTTGTGGGGGGTGGAGGTGTGACGTGTGGAGGGTGAGGGGGTGAAGTGAGGACCGTGTGGAGCCCGAGACCCACGGCCAGTGAGGTGAGGAGCTGGAGGTACTCAGAGTGGACCAGCTGATGGGAGGAGGAGATCTCACCCTGAAGGGAAGGGAAGATACAAGGATGGAAGTTTTTATTGGTTACATTTTATGTTTGTTTTTCTATACAATGTTTTATTCATTTATTAACTCTTTTCCGCTCCAGAAAGAGCAGTTGAATTTAATATTATTGCAGTCTTATTATTAGGGAAAAGTAAAAGTATACATCCTAGCTATGCAAACTCTTGAAATTTGGCCATAAAAATCCTTAAACAAACAGCATAAAAAAGCTTATCATTAAAAACCTTTAACTCAATGATCAATAACAAGGATTACCGAAACAAAGAAACAAGAACTCGGCAAAACTAGTACACTAAATTATATCACCTCAGCTCATATACTCCAATGATAACTAACTCATACACACTATACCTGTTCATACTGGTACTGGTCCAGGAGGACAATGTGGAGGTTCTTCAACAGAGCCATGAGACAAGGAGCTCTGTCTGGCTCACTGATGGAGTACTGGTGGAGCATAGGGAGACAGGTGTGGACACTGCGCTCCCCTAGGTAGTAGTCGGGACCAGGAGGAAGGAGACAGAGGGACTGAGTGTGTGTGGGAGTATGTATGTGTGTATGTACAATTTTGATCGAATAAATTATCATAAAATCTTAAAATTCCCATGGAATTGTACACACTTAATAATAAAAAAAAAAAAAAAAAATCTATGAGAGCATTATTTGGAGAGCCTGAATTTTTCACTTTGAAGGAAAAAAAAGGCTTTTCACAAACTTTTTATACAAAAACTATGGAGCATGTATAGTTATGTTAACATACTGTAGTGTTCTTGTAGCAGATGGCCAGTCCATACGAAGTCCAGCTCATGTTGACCACCTCCCCCACAGACCGTGTGGCATACTTCAACAGAGAACACCTCTATATGAATTGAAGTACAAGAGCATGATCAGTAACTTCAACAAAAAAGTCACTAGTTTGCTAAAAGTTTTAAAGGTCTTCAGTACACGCATTTGAAGATAACCTTAAGCTTCAGACTCATGGACATACATACTAAGACATTTTAAACTGAGTATTCAACCTAAATACTAAACTAAAGACTCAAAATAGAATATTTGTAGGACTATAAACTAGCTATATCATGTCATGCACTCACCATGAGGTCCCAGATCCTCACTGAGCCTGCCTTACACCCTGATGCCAGGAGAGAACCACTCTCACAAAATACCAGGCTTGTGATCGGAGCGGCATGCCCTTCCAAGCCAGTCACATGACTTACAATGAGCTTATCTGATTGGTCAGTTGTTGGAGGAGGGCTATCGGACGTATCTGACGGAGATGCTTGGTTTTGTTGCTGGACAGTCCACAAATGAACAACTCCATCTTTACCTCCACTGCATGTATGAAGAGAATGTTATCAAAAAGGAAAAAAAAAAAAAAAAAAAAAAAAAAAAAAATAAATTAAAACAAAAAAAAATGTATAACTTAATAGTAAGTACATAGATTTATAGAAATCTTTTTATCTACAAGTAAAACTAATCTCTTTTACATACGTAATAAATGCTAAATCTTAGTCATTGAGAAAAGTAAAATTGGCTGTATTTTTCTGGAAATAGTATACTAGCTACTGTAGCTATCCATCACTGGTACTCACCTTGCTAGTAACATGTTTCCAGTCTCACTGACTTGGGAGTGCCACACCATAGTGGTAGTGGGGTAGGAGTCAAATGAGTGTCTAATGACAGGAACATCCTCACTGACACTCCATAGCTATATGAATGCAGAGACAGAATCAATACCAGGTAGTTTAAGAAAGTTTATTTCATGCTGCGATATTGCTACCAAAATACCTATGGTACAACACATACCTTCATTGTAGCATCATCTTGTAGAGTGGTCAGTAACGATCCATCAGAACTCCAACAGAGAGAGGTCACCTACAGAATAGCATGCATGCACATAAGATAAAGCATGACAACAACACACACACATGCAGCCTGGAAGACAAACTTCTGGTGCTAAGTGCACAAGCTACTATTGAGCCTATACACGAACACACAGGTCTATAGTATATCTGTTAACCTGTATGTTCTTGATCTCAGTGGTTGGTGTGTACTCTCGTCCACTGCCTGAGAAGATTTGAACACAACCAGCTGTGGAGCTGATGGCAAATTTTGAACCATCACCAGACCAGCTGATACAATTGACAGCACCTGAGGAGAGAGAGAGAGGGAGTGATGGGATGCATGGGGGGAAGGGGGGGGCTTAGAAACTGGCAAAATTGGCCTTGATAAGATGCTATAATATCAATAATCTAAGCAATCACAGCAATCATTTTTCAACAAGTTGCAGCTATACATACCTTTGCTCCATTGTTCCACTCGAGTGGTCTGTATCTCAGGTGAGAGGTTGACATTGGCTCTCAGTACCTCCACTAACACCACACCTCCATCCACCAGTCCTACCAGGAGGAGGGGGGCTTCACCTGAGAGACAGAGAGAGAGAGAGAGAGAGAGAGAGAGAGAAGAGAGATTTAGACAAACTTTGCCCATAAACATCCTTCTTTAATATTACTAAAATATGCTAGAATTATGCCTTTTTCACTGTACTCAGTTTAATAGCCTATATAGCTATGAGTGACTGCATACCTTCTTTCTGTGTTGGCTTCCACTGGAGAGAGGTGATGAGTTCAGGGAAGGTGTGAGTGACTGTCTTCTTGTCTCTCACTCTCCACACACACAGGGTCTCATTCACAGCTCCACCGACACAACTGTGGTTGTACTGTACAACAGAGAGATGGCAAAAGATGCATGCAATGGTAAACTGTATTATAGGAAATTTTAGTAGGTTAAAACTTTATACAAATTGATGAAAAAAAAATTCTTTGTAGAATTATGTATGGTGTTATTAAACACACACCTAAGTTAAAATTTTTTAGTGTTATATTTGAACACATTAGAATAGAAATCAGTGAAAAGATGAAAATTTGTACCATGTATACAATTTTTTTATATACAGTACTTAGATGACAAAAGTATCCATACTCACACTTTGTGCTAGTATTGGTAGTAGGAGTCCTTCTTGTGAGGAGAGGGCGGGGTCAGGGGTAGGTGTGGCACTTGGGGAAGAGGGACCGGGAGAGGATGTGGGAAATGGGAGGGGCTGTGTTTCGGGACGAGCAAGACCAGCTTCCAAGTCCCATAGGATAACACTGTTGTCTTCACCACTGTGAGTGTGTGAGTGTGTGAGTGTGTGAGTGTGTGTGAGTATATATGTGTGAGTGTGACTCAGAGAGTTAACTTAAAATTGTGAACTAATGTTGTCACCTAAGAACAAAATGCAGGGAAAAAGTTTTTTTTACGTACATGCTGACAATCTTCTTTTCGCGGCTATTTTCTGAGCAGGCCATAATCTGAAATGGAACAGTTCACAATCAGAAGGTGTTAATTCAACACAATTGAATTGAATATTTAGATATACAGTGTATACCTGTCCCTTGTGTCCAGTAAGGTGGTCTAATGTAGAGGGTGACACCAAGTCTGAAAGAAAAATAAAATAAACCGCAATACAATTATTTTATGCAACATACATGCTATGGTGCATTGGAATGTAGCCTTTAACAGTAATATCGAAATGATACTACTAAAGATCTGTCCAACTTTACCTTGAGGTTTCAGTGCCTTGGCTCCCTGATCTTTCTTCGCTCCACTCCCAGCACTGGCAAACACCTTCAGCAGTTGC
Source organism: Tethya wilhelma (assembly GCA_964030475.1). NCBI lineage: Eukaryota > Metazoa > Porifera > Demospongiae > Tethyida > Tethyidae > Tethya > Tethya wilhelma. The sequence continues at coordinate 1,209,566 of CAXIPT010000003.1, read as the reverse complement.
TCAAGAGCCCAAAATCGATGCTCTGGTTGTAGTTTGGAGGAGAACAGACAAGCAGCCAGTGCATCTATCATCTGTAGCAGTCCAGCACTGCTAGCACTGTAGGCAATCTTTCCTGTACTTTCTGCCAAAGTCTGCACAAGGCTCTGAGACACGGAAAAGTTGGGATTCGAAAGAATCGTAACATCCGATTTCACACCCTTATCTTTATCGGTTCGGTCTCTCCGATTTCGTCTTCTGCGACTGCTTGAGCGTAACAGAGCTGCTCCACCTACAGCAGCTGCCAAAAGATCACGTGAGCAAGACTGCATGAGTTGTGAACCAGCACTGGAGCCATTCTCAGTGATGACAGTAGCTATGGCACTGCCGAGACACTCTAGAGCTTTGATCGGTAGCAAGCTTGAAGGTGTTTTGAGGCTGTAGACACTACCTGGTGTGCCATCGATGCGACCTGCATGCACCAGTCTAAGCAGACGTACTAGAGATTGTATGTTGACCAGATCGAGCGTCTGCAAGCTTTGTATAAAGTCGGAGGATGGTTGAACTGATAGGGAGGCAATTGCTAACATTGTTACTTGACGAGCAACTAGAGTTTGAGTGGCGGAAGCAATTCTGCTGATGGCTGTGAGTCTTTCATCGAGGGATTTTAGCTTTTGAGCCTGTTGAAGAACTTCGTTGCAAGCTGTACTTAGTTTGAAAGTATCTGAAGAAGTTGGGTCCTTGTTGGTACTTGACTGGCTTCCACTACCCTCACTCTTGTCACCATCCTCACCAGGGTCACCATTGTCCCGATTCATCTTACACAGGGACTCACCCATTGGGTCTGAAGCAGAGAATTCGTATTTTCTAGGCGTGGGTCGTTTTTGAGAGAGACCCAGAGCAGAGAGGAGCGATTTGAGAGACTGAGGGGAGCTATCGAGACCAGTCAGACTGATGTCAGGAACTACAGTGTAAGTGAGTGTGAATATACAAAAGATATAGTTTTTGAGGCAAGATTTATTTAATAGCTGCAAGTCTTCTAAGACTAGGCATCTGAGTGGGTTGAGCTTTTGCCAATAAATTACACTTGCATATTGGACAGGCATTGGGAGGGATCATTTATAGGTTTGGGTAAAGATAAGACCATAATTTTCATGCACACTTGCTCTCTATGGTGATACATGTGTATATCTTCTGAGACTAGAAGTGGCTTGTGCTTTTTATTTATTAGTAGAGATTTTGCCTGAGCAGGCATTGGGAGGGTTCCTTTACGTTTGGGATCGTTTGTAAAGGCAAAAAACATGGATTTTCATGCACATGCATACAAGCTCTCTATAGTTACACTCGTACCATCATCATCAATGTCTGGTCCCTCCAGAAGATCAGAGGCATGTTTGGTGTCTTTCTTTTTCTCTTCTACACCCTCTGAATTAGGGGGCGTGGTAGAGTCAAACATCTAGTTAGAATATACAAAAAAAAAAGAGAAAGAATTTAATCGACAAATCTTCTATTACTTATTATCTATTTTGCACATAAAAGCTAACTTTTCTGAAAAGTCTATTTCAAACATGCATCATTACTCCACAAAACCTATTCCTCTGTGTTATACAAGTACACACTTCTCCTACATCAAATCTTATGCAACAAACTCCCTCCTATGATTATGATGTAATTACACATACCTCTCCCACGATAGAGAGGAACTCGTCAGCTGCTGCCGACTGGTCTGCCTCCTCTTGCTGTCTCTGTTGCTGCTCTCGTCTCCTTCGATCTTCCTCCGCCTCCACATCCCCTCTGGACTGCTCCAGACGAGCCTGAGAGAGAGGGAGAGGGTAAAGAAGAAAAAAAATTACATAAAATGGTAATCTTTCCAAAATAGAATGAAAGGACTCCTCCTGATTAAAAAGGGGAAATCCATGTCTTTAAAAACTCACACAAAAAATGTTCTAAGGGACAGGTTTTGTCAACAAAACACAATAAAAGATGAAGATCTACATAGTGTAAGATTTCATAAGGTGTGTGTATACCTCTTCTTCTGAGACAGCGTTGGGATGGTCAATGATCCAACTGACTATCAACTGCATCCTGGCCTCTTCTTGTGTGCCAGGAGGAATCTCACATCTGATGTGTGTGTGTGTGTGTGTAACACAAATATAGGCTCGATGCATTAAATTAGCTTCATGCAAGGAAAGCTGTTATCTGTCAACAAAAATATCCGAACAACTAGGACTAGTAACCAGGAGGTGCCTATATAGGTTTAATTCCAGTGGTGTGTATCAGAATTTTCCCCCCAAGATTATCTCACACAATATAACAATGTGCACTAGAAATATCCTCCATAAATCATGAAATGGACACTGGACAAATTCGATAGACAAATTGTGACTCAAGCTCTCACCTCTCCAGCGCTACATTGACTTCAGCTCTTGAGAATCCCATGTCCATCAGCACTGGTACCATGGGAGGGGTGGAGGGCCGTGGGGCAGACTCCGCTCCCTCCCCACTCACCTCCTCAGGGAGGGAACTCTCGGAAGGATCTTCTGGCAGCGATGGAGGTGAGAGTTCACCGGCCGATTCTCCCTGTGTTAGAGGGTGCTCTGTGACCTCTGTTAGTGGGGTCTTGTCTTTGAGGGGAGACACAGGATGGTCTCCATTTTGAAGAGCATCTACATTATAATATACTAGCATGGATGAATTACAAACAGCAAAAAGTTAATGGAAATTGCAAACTGAATTGACTCTTATTTGAATGGCAGTAGGCTTATCAGGCCTGGCTACTGAGAGGAGCTGGCATATATCAGCAACCTTTTTTGCTACTTCATGAACAGCCTACCAGCTAGCAACTTTAAAAGGCTTAAACATTGATCAATGAAGATTTAGAAATGATTAACTATTGAGAAGAACCTCAATTAGAATCATAATTCTACGGTACTATATGTGCATAGTTGATATTATAGTACAAGCATTGCAGCAGCTTGCTCCCAATTTTTCAACTTTTCACCTTATGATAGTATGCAAGTACTGCAGTTGATACACTTACATTCAGCCACAGAGTTGAAGCACTCGTGAGTGAGTACAGCGTGGATCTTCTCTAGCTCCATCATCCTGAGGGTGGGACAGAGAGGGGAGGGCTTCACAGCTCTGACGGCAAGACACTTCAAGATGTCCCTGACCGCCACAGCCAGCTCACTCTTGTCTTGATAGTCGCCTGGAATAGAGCACTTAAATGATATATAAGTTTTACTTTCAATTTTCAACAAAATTTTTATAATTTTACAAGCAAATAAAAACTTTATGAGTGAAAAGTTAGCATAGATCTTTCAAGTAAACATGCACACTCATCCATCTGTAAATACACAGGCTAGGCTATGGGTGTTGATGCCAAAACGATTAGTAAATTTAAAATTTAGCTAGTAGTTTAAATTCTGCTACTCCCTATATAGTCACAAATCAAAACAAGCAACTGATTAAAATGTTTTTTTTTACCTGCTACTACGACTTCAATGGAGGGAGGTTGGTAAGAGAGTAGTTTGATGGCCGACTCATCAAAGAGGATGGTGTGGAGAGACTTTGAGGCGGCCATTTGGAGGAGAGAGGAACACAACTGATGGTAGGGGTAGCACTTGACAATCTCCTATGAAAATGGGAGATAGAAGACAACAGATTGATATTCATAATACAAGTCAATAAGGGGTTTGCTTATTCAACTGGTCATAATTGAAACTAAGGATATTTTTTCTGATTCATAATACTATGTCAAGAATACTTCAACTGATAAACTTTAATGAAAATAATTCACAGAGATCACAATGGTATATAGCCACAATAAGACATACACCAATTTAGTAACGACATCATATTAACTGACTGACCTTTGAGTGGTGAGCCTTGTTGGTTAGGTGTGCTCTTTCTAGGATGTGAGGCAGACTGTGATCGTAGTCGAGGTAGCCGGCCAGATGGGCCAGGTTGAGGAGAGAGGAGGGGGTGAGTCTCTCTGAGATGAGAGGGAGGGAGAACTGGGTCTGGGACATCAGCTGGAGCTTGGAGAGGGACGCTTTCCTGAGAATTGAGAGAGAATTAGTACAATTAATTGTCAATTTGATTCAATTTACTTTCTAGCTGCTCCAAATCAACAGCAATATTTGGTTGTTAGAAACTGGGACTAGCACAATTACAAACAGTATGTAAAGAGCTTTCACACGATTTAAAAAAAAAGGGAATTGGCCATCAATAATTGTACTTCTAAGCTTAAGCTTAGTAACTTTTAAGTTTAACTTTTTCCCCCTCTGTTTAAGTGTGCATATAATNATTTTCAACAAAATTTTTATAATTTTACAAGCAAATAAAAACTTTATGAGTGAAAAGTTAGCATAGATCTTTCAAGTAAACATGCACACTCATCCATCTGTAAATACACAGGCTAGGCTATGGGTGTTGATGCCAAAACGATTAGTAAATTTAAAATTTAGCTAGTAGTTTAAATTCTGCTACTCCCTATATAGTCACAAATCAAAACAAGCAACTGATTAAAATGTTTTTTTTTACCTGCTACTACGACTTCAATGGAGGGAGGTTGGTAAGAGAGTAGTTTGATGGCCGACTCATCAAAGAGGATGGTGTGGAGAGACTTTGAGGCGGCCATTTGGAGGAGAGAGGAACACAACTGATGGTAGGGGTAGCACTTGACAATCTCCTATGAAAATGGGAGATAGAAGACAACAGATTGATATTCATAATACAAGTCAATAAGGGGTTTGCTTATTCAACTGGTCATAATTGAAACTAAGGATATTTTTTCTGATTCATAATACTATGTCAAGAATACTTCAACTGATAAACTTTAATGAAAATAATTCACAGAGATCACAATGGTATATAGCCACAATAAGACATACACCAATTTAGTAACGACATCATATTAACTGACTGACCTTTGAGTGGTGAGCCTTGTTGGTTAGGTGTGCTCTTTCTAGGATGTGAGGCAGACTGTGATCGTAGTCGAGGTAGCCGGCCAGATGGGCCAGGTTGAGGAGAGAGGAGGGGGTGAGTCTCTCTGAGATGAGAGGGAGGGAGAACTGGGTCTGGGACATCAGCTGGAGCTTGGAGAGGGACGCTTTCCTGAGAATTGAGAGAGAATTAGTACAATTAATTGTCAATTTGATTCAATTTACTTTCTAGCTGCTCCAAATCAACAGCAATATTTGGTTGTTAGAAACTGGGACTAGCACAATTACAAACAGTATGTAAAGAGCTTTCACACGATTTAAAAAAAAAGGGAATTGGCCATCAATAATTGTACTTCTAAGCTTAAGCTTAGTAACTTTTAAGTTTAACTTTTTCCCCCTCTGTTTAAGTGTGCATATAATTATATGTGTGTGTGTGTGTACCTACCTCTTCTTCACTTTAGCAGTATCTGTAGTGACCAGCTCTTGAACTTCGACCCTTGTCTCGGAGTCAGGTACCATCCCAGCAAGTGTGGCTGCCACTGGCTCTCCTCCACTGGTGTCTATCATACAAGACCTGCCCAGACAGAAACCAGCATCAATACCTCCTACCACAGCCAGGGAGGGCCATACAACCTGTGGATAGGTATGGATATATCATATCACACAAACTGGTGGTTGAGAGCAAATGGGTTCATTCTAGTATGGCAGGATGATCCAGACTAGTTTCTAGAAGAGTTTAAGAAAATCAAAAATGGCTAATGCTCATAATTATTGCAGTATGCATGGGTACCTAGTTTGATCCCTTACTGTGAACCTTGTGAGCATATTCATTACTAGAATAGGCATAAAAATTCAAACTGTTTTATCTTTACAAACACCAAATCGCTTATATCTCATTACATTTCTAATGTTTTTTTGACTTGTTTGCTCTCATCTTTATAATTCTACGAATCACATTTGAGTTTGCATGCTAACCTGTGTCAATTGTGTCATGAGTAGTGATATTGGTGATACCATTGACTCATTTGACGCACTGATCTCAGCCTCAATGTCCAACAGACGATGAATGAGAGCATCCATCTCAGAGAACTTACTAGAGATTACCTGAACACAAAAAGATCAAAGATAAGTGATAACATACAGTATATCCATAGTTAAGGGGGAAAGATTAAAACTTTCACCCTTGCTAAAGTTTTCCAGTCATTTCATAGTTCATATACTGCATGTACAGTACCTGTGTGATAGCTCTGGACCAAGGCTCCTTGGTCTGTAGCTGGTAGAGTATGGCCACCACTGACTGTACCAGGGTGGTGGAGGTGGGACTGAGGAGGGGGTAGCCAGAGACAGACCTCTCATCTTGGTGGAGTTGAGGTCTCTCTGAGGTGTGGAGAATGGGGTAGAGACGAACCTGTGTGTGTGTGTATGTGTGAGTGTGTGTGTGTGTGTGTGTGTGTGTGTGTGTGTGTGTGTGTGTGTGTGTGTGTGTGTGTGTGTG